>RWGZ01000122.1:506036-518746 GCA_009725065.1 Utricularia reniformis
TGGGCCGATCCATATGGTGGAAGCGAACTTGTGCAGCCCATTTACACATTTAACGAAAAACGGTCCGATGTTCCGCGAGAGGACCGAAGATAACCCTGGCGAAATAAAGTGTTTTCTGGTAACTAGCTCCGTGGTTCGGTCTAAGCGGTTACAAACCCACGCTTTCCACGCTTCGGGCCTTCACACGTTTACCACGCCTCGGGCCCAATCACGCAGACCACGCCTCGGTCCCAACCTCGTTTTACATCGCGCGACAACAACCTCTAACAAACTTGTCAGAGGCGGTTACAGAGCGTGATTTACACACGCCATTATCTCTATAAATACAGAGCGCAACAACGGAAATAACAGGACCTTTTGGACGCATAAGAACATGCCGTTACCCTGCCGGAGTTCTTATTTGCTTTCTTATTCCTTGAAATTTTCATTAAGCATCTGATGTATATTGTATGAATCGTTTGATTAGTGAACATGCTAGGAGTGTACTTGCTCTTAGTCAAGTGGTTTTCTCCCCAATTCCTGGGTTTTCCACTATAAATCGCTGTGTCTCTTTATTGTTTCCAGTTTTAATCGTACTCCCCATAAAAAACAAATCAATACCGAGTTCGTTGGCTGACGAATCGGGTGACTGTTGGTACCCCTAAAAAGGGGTCATAACAGTTTGGCGCCGTCCGTGGGGACGATTCTCTAATCCCATTTGATTTTTCTACCAGGGATAGGACAATCAAAGGCATGACGACTGGAACTTCGACAAATGACAGTGACGTGCTTCCCGACAGCCTCCCAGCACCAACATTCACTTTGCAGGATCTGGAAGCTGTCGTCAGGAAGGTGGTACTGGAAATTACGTCGGAGAGAAGTGGAACAGAACCACCGGCTGTTTCAAGCCTTGTTCCCAAAAGCAGAGGATACGAGAGTGATCCGGACGAGCGCAGCACTGATGATGAAGAAGTCATCAGGCGTGGTGTAACAATGAGGAGACCCAGATATCAGTCTACTCCTCCCCCCCGACCAGGGCTCTAACTCCCACTCCTGGAAATGATCAGGAGCAGATGCATCGACGAATTGACGAGCTCACCAGGGAGTTGGAAAGCATGTGTGCGTTGAAGGATTGCGAAACTAATCTGGGACGCAATCCTGGTTTATTCAACAGGGCCATGGAGGCCCCAATCAGACGAAATAAGGATGATGACTGGTGGCATAATCTGCATACGGTTCAGACATCGTCTCAACAATCTGAAGGCGTATCAGCCGCCTTGGGAGATTTGATGCTCCCTTTTTCTGAAGAGATCTGGGCAGCCGTCCCAGATCGGCATTATCGCAACCCCGAGGGGTTGCCGACATTTCGTGGTGACGGTGATCCGATCGATCACGTTGCCGATTTCGAATTACACATGGGAACAGTTCGGGCCTCAGATTCACTAAAGTGCCGCATCTTCGGGCAGGATTACAAGGCGACGCCCGAACGTGGTTCAAAAATTTGCCGGCCCGATACATACAGTCGTATGGCGGATTTATTCTGGCTTTCTCAGAGCAATTAGCTCCTAATGTAGGACCGCCCCGAAGCAGGCAGGAACTATATCAGTTAAAATATATCCCGGCAAAAATGAGTCTTCGGTCCTTCATGGAGAAATTCAATAGGACCGCCCGGGGTATCAAGCTTGAGCTCCGGGATAAGATTGATATTTTACAGCAGGTCTTGGGACCGTGCGGCCTTTCGGCCAGCTTGGTAAAGAGCCACCATCCACCTTGGGAAATCTTCTTCAGAAAATCAACAAGTATATTAAGGTGGATGAAGCGCTGGGGCTAGGCTATCGGAAACCTAGCGGGAATTCTGAGCCCGCATGTGATCATAGGGTTTCCTACCCTAACAAGCAGTCGCGAGAAGTAACGGCTGTAGGCGAGAAAGATGTCCCCCCGAAGCAGGAGGACAATCGGGTGTATTGCGAGCTGCATCATAATCGCGATCACCCGACCCTGAAGTGCTCGCTGTTGAAAGAGACGGTAGCGGCAATGAATAAAGAAAAGTCCGACTGGAATGGTCAGAAGGGCAAGCGAGCAGAATCCCCCCGAAAGGGCCACCAAGATGACGATCATCACAGGCCGCGGGGAAGGGATAATCGGGGACAAACCCGAAATTATAATGTTCGGACGGAGGACCGACGGTCTCCTCCGCCAGAACACGAAAGAGGCCAACACGGTCGAGAGAATCGTAGTCAGGGCCGAAGAAGAAGATGGCAGGGCCGTGGTGGCAGAGCCCCACAGAACGAGGGTGGAAGACAAGAGCAGGCCGCTCCTCCACCTGCGGAAACTGGTGCCCAACCTCCTCAAAATGAGACGGCACCCAGAGACGTGGCTGGAGATATTTATGTTATCTCCGGTGGTCTGGGAGTAAATGAATCGGTCCGGGACCGAAAGAGAACTGCGTGCAGAGACTCCGCTGAGAGCTCCGAATCTGTGGCGCTGGTTAAATATGATCCAGCGGAACGGTCCCCTCCCTTCGGGGAGAATATCACTTTCACCATGGCCGATCGGGAAGGGATCATCGATCCATGCGATGATCCCCTTACCATCACTGGAGTCATCGGGAATCGTCGTGTCCTCAGGATTCTAGTGGACACCGGGGCTTCGTGCAATCTAATGAAGCGCGAGGTCGCCGAAATGTTGGGAGCTGCTGCTCATGACCTCCCGATCGCTAATATAACTCTTTGGTCGTTCGACCAGAGGAGCGTCATTCCATGCAGGAAGATTTTATTCCCAGTTACCCTTGGACAACCATCCAAGGACCGATCGGAGGATCTGGAATTCATTGTCGTTGAAGTCGACTTGGCTTACAACGCCATTATCGGACAGACCGGCCTTAGTTAGATTCACTTACTTATCATATGATGCTCAAATTCCCCTCCATTCATGGAGTCATTTCTGTCAAGGGGGATCAGAAAGTAGCTAGACAATGCTACATGAGCTCGTGCCGAACATTGTCACCTATCAAAAGGGCCCAGGTCGATCTGATGGAAGAACCGCCGCACCCGAGGCAAGCAATAGAACCCGTAGGGTTCAAGTTGATTAACCTGGTTGAAGATGACTCAACCAAAACAACTCGCATCGGGGCACATTTAGCCCCTGCTTTTGAAAAAGAACTGATCCACTTGCTGAGAAACCACGTGGATATATTCGCATGGACCCCGGACGATGTTCCGGGGATTGACCGATCCGATAGTGAACATCGGATCAACACCGAGCCTGGAACGAAGCCTGTTAGGCAGAAAATGAGACGCTATTCTCCCGAAAAAATCGAGATTATCGGGGCTGAGGTGAATAAATTGCTGCGGTCGGGATTCATCAAAGAAATCCATTATACTAAATGAGTTGCAAACCCAGTAGTGGTCTCCAAACCGGATGGGAAATGGCGAATGTGCATCGACTTTACCGATGTTAACAAAAGCTGTGAGTCGGACCCTTTCCCCTTGCCGCATATCGACCGACTGGTAGACGATGTGTCTGGTAGCACCATGATGAGTACCATGGATGCTTACTCTGGGTACCATCAGATCTTCCTTGCTGAAGAAGATCAGAAGAAATCATCATTCATGACCNACCTTGGGAAAACTTATTCAGAAAATCAACAAGTATATTAAGGTGAATGAAGCGCTAGGGCTAGGCTACCGGAAGCCTAGCGAGAATTCTGAACCCGCAGGTGATCATAGGGTTTCCTACCCTAAGAAGCAGCCGCGAGAAGTGGCGGCTGTAGCTGAAAAAGAGGTCCCCCGAAGCATGAGGACAATCGGGTGTATTGCGAATTACATCATAACAGCGATCACCCGACCCTGGAGTGCCCGCTGTTGAAAGAGACAGTAGCGGCGATGAATAAAGAGAGGCCCGACCGGAACTGTCATAAAGGCAAGCAAGCTGAATCCCCCCGAAAGGGCCATCAGGGTGATGATCGTCACAGGCCGCGGGGAAGAGATAATCGGGGACAACCCCGAAATTATAATGATCGGACGGAGGACCGACGGTCTCCTCCTCCAGAACAAGACAGAGGCCAACACGGTCGAGGGAACCGTGGTCAGGGCCGAAGAAGAAGATGGCGGGGCCGTGGAGGTAGAGCCCTGCAAAACGAGGGTGGAAGACAGGAGCAGGTCGCTTCTCCACCTGCTTAAACAGGTGCCCAACCTCCTAAAAATGAGGCGGCACCTAGGGAAGTAGCCGGAGATATTTATGTTATCTCCTGTAGTTTGAGGATAAATGAATTGGTCTGGGACCGAAAGAGGACATCACGCGGAGACTCTGCTGACAGCTCCGAATCTGTGGCGCTGGTTAAGTATGATCTAGCTGAGCGGTCCCCTCCCTTCGGGGAGGACATCACTTTCATTATGGCCAATAGGGAAGGGATTATCGATCCATGCGATGATCCCCTTACCATTACTGTAAACATTGGGAATCGTTGTGTGCACAGGATCTTAGTGGACACCGAGGCTTCGTGCGATTTGATGAAGCGCAAAGTTGTTGAAATGTTGGGAGCTGCTGCTCATGACCACCTTTCTTATTTGTCTCGTTGTTTCGAAGTATGTCGAAAATATAAGCTTAAACTAAATCCAAACAAATGCTGCTTCGTGATCCGAAGTGGAAAATTTCTAGGATATTACGTTTCAGAGAAAGACATAGAGGTTAACCCTGAAAAGGTGCAGGCTATCATTGATATGCAACCTCCAAGAAACAAGAGAGAATTTCAGAGGCTTACGGGCCGACTCGCCGCACTAAGCAGGTTTATTTCAAGATCCACAGACCGGGCTCTACCTTTTTTCAGAGTGCTAAGAAAAGCAAGCCATCTAGATTGGACCCAAGAATGCGATCGGGCCTTCTCCTAGCCGAAGACTTATTTAAGCATTCCCCCGGTGATGGTAAGTCCAATTTGTGATGAACCTTTGGGGTTGTATCTTGTTGTATCAGAAGTTGTTGTCAACGCAGCTCTGGTGACCATCCGAGACGACATTCATAGACTTGTCTATTATGTTAGTCATTCTCTGGTATCTGTTGAAACCAGATATTCTATCTTGGAGAAATTCATGATAGCTTTGAAAAGAGCTGTATCCAAGCTGGAACATTATTTTGAAGGCCGAACGATCTATGTTTATACGGATCAACCTCTGAATGTGGTCCTTAAATAGAAGGATTTGAATGAGAGATTCGAAAAATGGGCTATCAAACTCATCGCTATGTATCTGGAATTCCTGCCCCGAAGGGCGATCAAAGCTCAGGTCCTAACCGACTTTGTGGTTGAAATGACCCGATCGGCCAAATATCATAACCAAGAGGATGATCGATGGACGATCCACGTAGATGGGTCGACCTTCGGAGGAAGAGGAGCGGACATTACCCTAACAACGGTACAAGGTGACCTTATTCATTCCGCAGTCAAATTTTCCTTTGCTAGAATAAATAATGTGATAGAATATGAGGCTGTACTATCAGGAATGATCTTGGCTCGAAAAATGGGAGTTAGCATAGTGCGAATGTTCTCAGACTCGAAGTTAGTAGTAGAACAGTTCGCAGGGAGATTTGAAACTCATGATCCGATGATGAGGTTATATTGTGCCAAAGTTCTGGAATTATCCAAAAAATTCAGTGAGTTTTCTCTCGACCACGTGCCACGAGAGCAAAATAAGGTTGCCGACGCACTCGCCAGATTGGCCGCGGGCATACCTGACATAGAGCCAAGCACTATTTCGGTCCACATTCAGGACCGACCTTCGGTCGAGATATCAGTGACCGAACAGTCTATTGAAGAGATTGGGGCTCTATGCCATGAACTCCAAGGCTTGAATATTAACGCTACTGAATCTCCGGGGGAACCCTATTGNGAGAGCAAAATAAGGTTGCCGATGCACTCGCCAGATTGGCTGCAGGCATACCTGACATAGAGCCAAGCACTATTACGGTCCACATTCAGGACGGACCTTCGATTGAGATATCAGTGACCGAACAGTCTATTGAAGAGATCGGGGCTCTATGTCATGAACTCTAGGGCTTGAATATTAATGCTACTGAATCTCCGGGGGAACCCAATTGGATGAATCCCTTTATTAAATACCTTTCAAACGGCTATCTCCCTGAGGACAAGTCCGAATCCAGAAAGATAGTAGTCCGGGCTAAGAGATTTATCTTGGTTATGGACGCTTGTTATAAAGAGTTTTGAGGGCCCGCTTCTGCGCTGCTTATCCCCTATTGAGGCTGAAGCCGTCATGATTTATGTTCATGAAGGGATATGCGGCATTCATTCAGGGGCTCGATCTTTATACCACCGCATTGCTAGAGCTGGATATTTTTGGCCAACGTTGCTTGCAGATGCCAAGAGATACACTAAACGTTGCGCCATATGTTAGTACCATGCTCCGGTCCGGCGTTTGCCTGGGGCTCCATTGTCGGTTACCCCATTACCTTGTCCGTTTGACAGGTGGGGGATCGACATCCTCGGACCTTTCCCTCGGTCAATAGGACAAAGAAAATTTTGTATCGTAGCGGTGGAGTATTACTCGAAATGTATCGAAGCAGAAGTAGTAGTCATCATCTCAAAGAAGGTGGTCAAACACTTTTTATGGAGAAATATCGTGAGCCGCTTCGGGGTTCCCCGAGCGCTCATATCAGATAATGGGACTTAGTTCCGCGGAAAGAGCATACGGGATCTATGCACCAAGTTGGGCATCGTCCAACATTTCTCGTCAGTAACCCACCCCCAAACTAATGGACTTACGGAAGTATCTAACAAGGTTATCCTTAAAGGATTGAAGACCAAGTTAGAAGATTTTGGAGGCAAATGGCCTGAACACATCTATGAGGTCTTATGGGCATACCGGACTACACATCGCTCAATAACCTAGGAATCACCTTTCTCATTGGTGTATGGGACCGAAGTTGTTAGCCCGGTGAAGGTTGCTGTAATAGCCGAGAAAAAGGTACGATGAAACAAATAGTAGGGAATGTAGCGGTAAAGTCTAGACGAGAGATAATGAGAGATACGGGAACGAAAGAACGTAAAAGGGAAAGAAAAATAGAAAAGTAAAGAAAAAGATAAAAGAGGGGTCAAAAGCAAAAGAAGGAGGGGTCAAAGTATGAATTAGAAAAGTTAAGATGTCTATAAATAGGGGTGAGGAGGCCCAAAAACGAGTTAATCATCATTAAGACCCGAAAATCTGAAAATTCCCGCAAAGAAGGAAAATTATCGCGAAAATCTCCAAGGCACAAAATTATCGCGAAAAGGTTGAAGGCAAGAATTGTCGCGAAAATTTTGAAGAACAAAAATTGTCGCGAAAATTTACGAAGGCAAAATTGTCGCGAAAATTCACGAAGAGTAAAAATGTCGCGGATTTCCAGTAAGGCATAAATTATCGCGGATTTCATCCCAGTGCAATATTGTCGCGAATTTTAATCCCAGGGTATTATTATCGCGAATTTCAGGGCAGAAGTAGAATTGTCGCGAAAATACTAAGTTCGAGTGTTTTCGTTACGTCCCGAAGTCGGATCGTGGGAGGAAAAGTACACGTGAGGTCTACGGTAACCACATAGTTAACAATAAGATGATAACGTCAGAATTCGAATAATTAAGACCTGTTATGAAATGCAGGGGAAGCACGGGAAGATTATAATACGCTAAAGCAAACGGTAAGCGGAGTGAACACAATATAGTAAGGGAAGGTTCAGACTTAAGGAATGGGATTGGGTTAATAAAGAAGGAAGAAATGATACGAATGAACGAGATAAATGATAATAAGACTCGGGGTGAGGAAGGATGGACCGTCCGACCGAACCCGGCATCGTGCCTAGTACACGATTCGCCAAAGGAAGGGCATGCCTGATGAAGGGAACGATAAGTTCCAAAGAGGAAAAGATACGTACGAAGAGGGCGGAACGGATCCGGGTGGAAAAAGGGGTAGCGCCTAAGTACCCACCCGGGGAAGGGAAGCATATGGCCCGTCGAGTCATCCAACATCTAACGGTTGGCTTGGGCGGGACATGCACCGAGCATGTTAATCTCGGCAACAGAAAAGTTAATGAATGATGGAAATGATAAGGTTAAAAGAAGAGGGAAATAAGAAAACGGTTAAGTGAATTGGTTCATGTGTGTGTGTATGATGTAACTAAGAAGTAAGAAAGATAATGTGTAGTTTGTGTGAAGTTTCCTTTAATAGATTGTGACCGCTTTACAGATTTTGTAGGTGACGCAGGTGAGATATGATAGAGACGGGGAAGGAGGTCGTCGGTTGTCCGGTGATAGAGTCTGGTCCTTCGGAGAACACTCTAAATTATGCTGTCGTACTTTAATGTTTCGAACTATGTTTTAAATTTGCTTTCGAATATTTCCGTTTTAATTATCATGTTTTAACAAAACAACTAGGCCCAAATTAGGGTCGTTACAGTTGCCATCCGTTCACCCCGGATATCTCAATATGATAAACATATGAATGGTGAAAGGAGATTATTGGACCTCGAGATAATCCAAGAAAAGAGAGATGCAATTTACGCACGAATGCGCGCTTATCAGCGAACTATGGAACGGGCCCATAACAAGCGAGTCCTCCCAATGGAATTCTTTGAAGGCGATCTCGTCATCAGAAGCATTAAAGTGCAGAGGAACATTGGAAAGCTGCACAGAAATTGGGAGGGACCGTATCGAATATCAAAGAAATTGGAATCATGTGCGTAAAAACTTGATACATTGGATGGTATAGAGGTCCCCCGAACTTGGATGGAATTTCTTGTGAACTTTCGATTAACCAGTTTGACTTAATAAACGTACATTTCTTTAAGCGTAAGCCGAGAACAAGTAAGTACAATACAAATTATTCCTAATTGAATGATGGACCGATCTTGAAGTCGGATGACTTAGGACGAATGTGGACTGGTGACCGAAACCTCTTATCCGCAAGGCTCCCAAGTTGTAGTGACCGCTCTGACGAGTCAGATGCTCTTGCACTTGCCTAGTCCCATGGATGAGTTGCGATTCTCCCAGAACTCATTACGAACTAAAACACTCCCTTCAACGGTATTCATTCTTAGGAAATTGCCCTTGTACTTACGAAATCTGCCGCGAAAAGAGGAATGGGAGGGGTCAAAATATCGAAACACAAGTTCGGTACCAGTATGAGACATATTGTGAGCAGAAAATTAGCCATTATAACCTACGGAACTTTAGTAGAACCAAGGTTCGGCCAAAGCTTATAAAAACTCATATTGAACCTAGACCACGCCTCCAATCAAGTATTGATTCCGGGGACGGAACAAGAGTGACCCGCATACAATGTAAAACGACCGATCCAATCAAAATTAACATGAATAAGCCAAACGTAATATCTGGGACCGAGGGGTTAACACCCTATAAGCATCCCTGATCTTATACTTGGTGGTTAAAATAATCTCATTAATATGAAACATATTAATTCACTTAAAAGTTAGTTACAATGCTTCGTTCTGGCAATTAAAAGGATAAGTACTGAGAGGAAAGAATTATATATTGAAAATAAGATGCAATACAGATACAATAAATGAAATCTAATTATCCTGCCCATCTTCTTTCCCCTGCTCCTGCGGTTCGGTCCGGGCCGCAAGCTGCTTCAATTCTTCCTCCTGGTCGGCCACCTTTTGGTTGACCGCTCTCTCCATCTCTTCAAAGAGATAGAAGAAATGGTCTTCTTCCAGAACAGGCTCTTCCAAAGTTGGAATAACCTGAAAGTTGCCATCTCTTTCAAGTGGCTCGACCGCTTTCCATTGCTCGTCCGAAGGGGAAAGCCCGAACTGCTTAATAACCTGCTCTCGCATGTTATCCAGGTATTTAGCAGTGTACACCCCATGTATGTTATCCGCCAAAGCGAATAACAGGGGGGACCGAGCGAAGCCTAGGACTGCTTCGCGGACCGAACCTTCAGCCGAAGTGCGGGTCCTTGTCATCTCCTCCTCCAAGGTCACCTTCTCTTCTTGGGCCCGAAGTAGAAGTTCGTTCAACTTATTTCTTTTCTCCTGGGCCCGACCTTGAACTTGGTTGACCTCCTCCTCCTTAGCCTGCAGCTTGGCCTCCAAGTCAGAAATTCGCCCCTGAGCTGTTTGTACTATCTTCTCCAGCTCAGAGAATTTATCTGCTAAGAGTGAGATCTCCGTCACAGCTCTTAACAGTTCATTATCCAGTCGGTCCCAGTCCTCTCGTACCGTGACCAGCTCACCATGTTTTATTTCAACTTGCCTTTTCGCAAGGTCAAGTTGATCTTGGACTTGTTGGGACACAACACTGCCACCCTGGTTCTTCTCCACGGTGATGGCAGTTGTGAAGGCCTTCCTCAGCATCTACATAAGATGACAAGGTCAAAAAATGAAGCTTCAGACCTTCATATAAAAGAAAATTACCTTAGTGGTGAGGTCGAGGAAGCCCTCTATGATGTCTTCCCCAGACATGTCCGCTTGGACGTTGTCTGGGTTTTGCTCTCCGTAAAGGCGGAAGCCCTTCAGGAAAGCACTTTTCCAGGAGGTTAGTTTCCTCCCCTTACTGAACCTGTCTAGCAGGCCCAAAGCAACTCCCCAGTCAGAGTTAGTCTTAGGGCCCGATGCAGGCTCCTTCAAAACGATCCCCTTGGTAGGCACCGAAGCGCTCTCCCCTTTCTTCAGCCTTTTGGGATCCTTCGGGGCTTCGGCCTCAGTCGCCCTCTTCCCTTTTCCCAAGGGGATCGGCGGCAGGGAGACGTTCGCCTTAAGGTGAGGACCGGGGAGAACCTTCTCCACGGGAATGGCTCCCTGCAGCAATAAAGCAATAGTATTAGCATTGATAAAGGAGTTGTTTCCGATCTGATAGAGGCTGGATAAGCTCAAAGAACGAATCCGAGCCGTTATCACATCCTCTACCAATCCAAATACACGAAATGCAAGCCTTTCCCCAGTCAAAGGCTGCCCTGTGCAGCGTAGGGTCAATTTGCCCGCGCTTGTAGTTTGGATCGGGGGGTTCCCGGACCCCGATGGGACCAGCATACCCCCCGTTGCTGATTCACTCCCATCAGCACTCCCCGATGCTTCGCGTTGTCCTTCAGAAGGACGGACCGAAGCAGCCGCCATACGTTTGAAGCGTCAGTTAGGCATCGTTTCAGTTGAGTCTGCAATACAAATACATAAGGATCAGGAAAGGATAAAATAAAAACATTACTTCATACCCAATCCTTCTGATGGATCTTAGCTAGAAAACATCCCCTTCGGGGCTGGGGCTCCGGTCCTACCGCGACACCTATTTCTATCAGTCTTTTCTCCCTAAGCAGCTCTGTTCGCTTAAGGCGTGCTTCGGGAGGGGGGAACATCGCAAGTGTATTTGCGGTGTCCGAACGAGAGGGGTTGAACCTAGTTGGGTCCAACTGACCTATGCGTGGGTGAGTTATGCGTGGCCATACTTTCAACAGGTCCTTTTTTGGGACTGTTCTCCACACATAACAAGACTCTCACGCATGGAGAGACTCTTCTTTATCCACTATAGCGCACTATTTAGTGCGCACTGCTATGTAGTATAGCTTGCGGCATCCTAATAGACCCTTACCCCTTCGGGACCCCACCAAGAACAGGTTGAAAAAATGTTTTAAGGTTGAGGCCCTATTCTGTTGGTGGCAATAAAATATGAACGCCACTATATATACATAACTACCCGAAAACAATGCAAAAGTAGGGTAGTGAATTTCTTTAAGAACGGCTGCTACAAAAGGATGCAGCGGGAAACGAAGCCCGCACATTCATTTCTGCCGGCAGGAAACAGGGAATATCTTCCCGTCCCATCCAGATGCAATATTGTTCTGGAATCGAAATCCTAGACCTAAACTCCTCAATGTCCAACTCAGACATGGCTGGGTATCTCGTTTTATGAGGAGCCATAGAATATACCTTAACGAGAATCGAAATGAAATGGGTTGAATGTGAAACAGATTGAGGGCGCAGAGAACTCGATTTGGTAGTTCTTCCTTCGCAAAATGAAGATGAGAAGAAATAGTACCCAAAACCCCGATATAAATAGTACTCGATTTTTTTCTAGTTTTAATCGTATTCCCATAAAAAACAAATCAAAATCGAATTCGTTAGCTGACGAATCGGGTGACAGTTGGTACCCCCTAAAAAGGGACCATAACACCAACAACTTTGGAGAGATTTTCATTTCTCATCTTAACCACACCAAAATCTACAGGTGTGTACGATGCAAAGCATTCCTTATGGGCCTTCACATGAAAAGTAGCTCCACTGTCAATATTCCAACTCGACTTATGAGATGCATAATTCGCAACATCATCATCACACACGAAGTTGAATTCCCCAACTACATTGGTTTGCTCATCATCACTGCCATCACGTCATTTGCATTTCGTAGCTTGTTCTTGTTTGAACAGTCTGCAATTTCTCTTGATATAACATTTCTTCTTGCAGTAATGATACTCAACATTGGCGTATTTGTTTGACTTCCCTCGGCTCTTACCATGCTTTGAATGTCTAGAGCTTTGTTTAGTATTCATTCCCCTATAATCAGCAATCATAATATCTGACTGCGATGGTGAGTTCTCTTGAGTCCGTCGTATCATTTCTTTATTCAGAATTCCATTTTTAACTAGTTCAACTGTAATATTACCAGAGTTAGTAAGTGATACCTTCAACGGCTCCCATGATTTTGGTAAGATTCTCACAATAAACAGTGCGTTTAATTCATC
>RWGZ01000122.1:519922-618008 GCA_009725065.1 Utricularia reniformis
CCGTTATCACCTCCTCTACCACCCCAAATACCCGAAACGCAGGCCCTTCCCCAGTTGAAGGTTGCCCTGTGCAGCGCAGGGTCAATGTGCCCGCGCTGGTAGTTTGGATCGGGGGGTTCCCGGACCCCGATGGGACCAGCGTACCCCCCATTGCTGATTCACTCCCATCAGCACTCCATGATGCTTCGCGTTGTTCTTCGGAAGGACGGGCCGAAGCAGCAGCCATACGTTTGAAACGTGAGCTAGGCATTGTCTCAGTCGAGTCTGCAAAACAAATACATAAGGATCAGGAAATGATAAAGTAAAACATTACTTCATACCCGATCCTTCTGATGGATCCGAACTAGAAAACATCCCCTTCGGGGCTGGGGCTCCGGTCCTACCCACGACACCTATTTCTATCAGTCTTCTCTCCCGAAGCAACTCTGTCCGCTTAAGGCGTGCTTCGGGAGGGGGGAACATCGCAAGTGTATTTGCGATGTCCGGACGAGAGGGGTTGAACCTGGTTCGGTCCAACTGACCTATGCGTGGGTGAGTTATGCGTGGCCACACCTTCAACATATCCTCTTTCGGGACTGTTATCCACACATAACAAGATTCCCACGCATGGAGAGACTCTTCATTATCCACTATAGCGCACTATTTAGTGCGCACCGCTATATAGTATAGTTTGCGGCATCCTAATAGACATGTACCCTTCCGAGACCCCACCAAGAACAGGTTGAAAAAATGTTTTAAGGTCGGAGCCCTATTCTGTTGGTGGCAATAAAATATGAACGCCACTATATACACATAACTATCCGGAAATAACGCAAAAGTAGGGCAATGTATTTCGTTTAGAACGGCTGTTACAAAAGGATACAGCGGAAAACGGAGCCCACACTTCAAAGAAGCGTAACTGACCGGAATAGCGGATGTCGACACATTCATCTCCGCCGGAAGGAAACATGAAACATCTTCCCGTCTCTTTCAAATGGAATAATGTGCCGGAATCAAAAATTTATACCTAAACTCCTCAATATCTAACTCAAACATGGCTGGGTATCTCGTTTTATGAGGAGCCATAGTATATACCTTAACGAAAATCGGAATGAAAGGGGTGAAGCGTGAAAAAGATTCAGGGCGCAGAGAACTCAATGGGGCAATTCTTTGTTCGCGAAATAACGATGAGAAGAAACAGTATCCAAAACCCCGATTTAAATACTAATTTCCCGACCAATGGTGAGCTGCCACGTAGTATTGCCACAGGCGATGGCAGCATAAACACACTCATCACGCCTGCTGAACAATCGAATGGGAAGAGGCGTGGGTCTGGATATTAGTAAATAATACAAATAAAAACATAACATAAATATACGCTATTGAATTCTAAATACAAATAAATTCCTACACTCAAGGGAAAGATCGGTCCCCTGGACGCTCCATACCTACAGGGACGGTCCCCTGTTCTCACGAATGTGTAAACATCATGTGATCGGCCTTGTATCACCTCTACGATGACAATCAAGCCCGAGGGGCTAGTGATGAGAACTCTAGGACCAGACACCCTGTAACGAATGAGGTCCAATGACGATTGGGCCGATCCAAATGGTGGATGAGAACTTGTGCAGCTCATTAATACACTTAACGAAGAACGGCCCGATGTTCTGCGAGAGGACAGAAGATAACCTTGGCGAATAAAATGTTACTGACTCAGTGGTTCGGTCCGAACGGTTACACCCACGTTTTCCACGCTTCGGGCCTTCACATGTTTTCCATGCTTCGGGCCCGATCACGCAAACCACACCTCGGTCCCAACCTCGTTTTACATCGCGCGACAACAACCTCTAACAAACCTATCAGAGGCGGTTACAGAGCGTGATTTACACACGCCACTAACTCTATAAATACAGAGCGCAACGACGGAAATAGGAGGACTTTTTGGACGCATAAGAACATGTCGTTACCCTGCCGGAGTTCTTATTGCTTTCTCATTCATTGTCATTTTCATTAAGCCTCTTCTGTATCCTGTATAAACTGTTTGATTAGTGAATCGGCTATGAGCATAATTTGCTTTTAGCCAAGTGGTTTTCACCCCAATTCTCGGGGTTTCCACTATAAATCGATGTGCCTTTTTTATTGTTTCCAGAGTTAATCGTTTTCCCCATAAAAAATAAATCAAAACCGAGTTCGTTTGCTGACGAAGCGGATGACTGTTGGTACCCCCTAAAAAGGGATCATAACACATATAAACTTTAGAATTTTAAATACCATACCGGTATGAAACATTGTAAATATTTAAGAAATTATATGAAGTGTTGTAAATACTTAAAGAAAAAATGTATAAAATGAGAACGTGAAACCAATAAGTGCAATTTTTTAATATGTGAAACATTGTACGTATTTAAAGAAAAATGAAAAAAAATGGTAACATAAGATCATAAATTGAAATATTTTAATATATGAAAAGTTGTAAATATTTAAATTAAAAAAATAGAAAATGACTAATAATATATGATGAGAGTTTCGGGGCCATTACCTCGAACTGGCGGAGGCCCAAATGTACTGGATCGATCCAAATGACAAGAAACTACTATACGTGACTTTCAGATCCTAAGTTTGGCCCATTCAAGGTAATACGCCCGAAGGCCTACATGACTAATGAAACCCAAAGACTCATTTTACTTGCAGGACTGAAGGTTAGAGTGAGACAAGAATCAACGCTTCGAGGACCAATCTCATGGATCGGTCCAAACAGTTATATTAAACCTCGGGCATACTCAGGTTTTATGTGCTTCGGGTCTGTCACGTTTTCTGTTAGGGGTAAACGATTTTGTCAAAGGCGGTTACAGAGCGTTTTCCACGCACGATTCCCCTCTATAAATACAAGGCTTAAAATCTAGCTCAAGAGGATCTTTTGGATGCGCAAAATCGCCGTTACTCTGCCGATTTCACTCCATGCGCTTTATTTTTTGTTTTAGTCATTTTCATAAGCCTCTACTGTTTGTTATCAAGAACTCTTTCATCAATATTGACTAAGAGAATTTTCAAACTCTATTCTCTATGGGTTTTTTCCCCTTTCTCTAAGGGTTTTCCATATTAAATCGCTGTGTCACTCGTTTTATTTGCGTTTTATAATCATTTCCCCCATTTCAAATAAATCATAAACATGTTCACTTTATTGGGAACCTATCGACTATTGATACATGAGTCTTTTAGATCACAACACTCGGGATCGACTATATGTGAGGAACAATAAGATGTTAAGTATAATGATTCACTCATCACTATCATGAGACATTTTCTATAGCCAAGTAACAATGATTTCATTGGAATCGAAAAATTACGCGTGTTCACCCTAGAGTAGAGGTGGAATGGATAACACGTTGGGAAGTTTATGTTTAGGAAAAAAGTATATACATGAAGACTATGTTCGAGTTATAATGACTAACATAGTTCAAAGCGGATACTATCGTGTAAGTGAGAAGCGTATCGTTAAATTTGGTATGTGATCTGAGCTCGTGTTATAGTTGGTGTGTGGGGTAAATCTGAGAGAGGACGCTAAGTCCATAAGAAGTGGTTGATGTAAGATTTCTTGGAGGTGCCAAGACGCTTTAGACAAATATCAACATTGGTTATAGGTTGAGAACTATCAAATGTTAATTATAATGATTTGTCTTAGGAAAGTAGCAATGATCTAGTATATCTGGAAAGTTAAACGTGCTTACCCTATAGTATATATATAATGAGTGATATATTGAAAAATTTATAATTATGGAAAAAATAAAATCGTGAAAATTATATGAAAGTTATTAGGATTAGTTTAGTTCAAAACGGACAATGATGTATAAATTGGAAATGATTCTTGTTCATCTCAATCATATTAATAAAATTAGGGCATTCTTGCATTTCACATTTTTGTAGATCAAAGTGATGTTATTTAAGTCTTCACTCTGGCAATCTGGGGGTTGTTTTATTATTTTATAGTGTCTGTAATTAATATTTAAATAGGAAGAATATATTTATTTAGTCCCTATTGTATTAGGATATTCTTTTTTAGTAGGTGACTCATATTTTAATTTGCTATACTCAGACAAGCCACGTTAAGATAATTTGGATATTGTGTTTGTTTGGTTCAACTTTTTAAAATTGTAGTGATATGAGATATGATGAGATGTGGTGATGTGTGGTCAATGAAGTTAAATTGATCGGTACCGTGACCGTTACGAGCGATTTTTCCTATATATTTGTGGTATACCGGTGATATATCGGAATATCGGTTTAGGTCATAACCAAATATCGGTTATGACCGATATACCGGGCGGTGTACCACCAGTATGACTGTCATGAGTGTGGTGAAATATGATAATTGTGAATTTTTATATATGTTTGGTAAAAATACGATATGATGATCGTGATTTATGTAAAAATACTAATATACCTTTATATATAAAAATAATAAATATTATTATAGTGTAATTAATAGAAGTAATGGTAAATTAATCTTTTCCAATGTCACTATGAGGCCACATCTAGTTTTAACATATGTGATAAAATCATGATTTTTTAACGATTAACATATCACAATTAAGATTATGTTTTGTGTACCATAAAAAATCACGATTTGGTGATCTCACCGTATCTCACCACATTTTCTATCATTGAATCAAACAAACCAATTATGTCTCTAATATCACATAACATCCTCCCCTAATGTATTTGGATATTCTTTATTATTATATAGAGAATTTGAACATTATCAATTGAGAAAATGGCTGAGAATTAAAAATAGGAGAATGAGGAAAACAAAACAAGAAATAAAAATAACATTTGGATAAAAAAATATGTGATTGATGACATGATTGAATTTACTATTAGAACATGAATACGTTTTTACAAATATATCATTTGTGAATTCGTAAGCTTTATTTATAAAACAAGATACTTGATCAAATATTTGTTCATTGACCAATTACATGTAATATAACATTGACATGATGTTCTTTGAAGCATGCAATGGTCATCGTGTCTATTCTCAACAACATTGTCCAAAATTAAGGTTGTTTCGAAGTGCGAACAATTCGTGAATATAAATCGTTCTACTCGTCATTGTTCATGTTTTTCATTTAAGTTAAAATATGAATGTATTTAGAACAATATAATGAGCTCGGTTAAAAACTAAAACAAACATGAACGTTTTTGTGAACATTCAAATTTGATTATTTTTGAACGAATACAAATGAACGGATCTGAATATGATCTCGATTACAAAATGAGTATATCCAAAGACAAATTAACATGAATACCAACACGGAAATGAACAAAATTTTAGAATGAACACTTTTCAAACAAGTTTTTTTGTTCAAAGTATACTATGAACGAACACGAATAAATCAAACTCGTCTCGTTTAGATAAAAAAAACATCTCTACATAAAATCTATCTTATTCCAAGTTTCCATTCAATATGCATCGGTAGGTCATCTCGACCAATTGACACCCGATTTCTCAAATGTGTAAGTGTTGTGTAATTAATAGTCGGTTTAGTCGATCGGTATCTATAATCTTCACAATCAACATAACCATGTAGTATAGTTGTTTTTACAAGAAAGAATTGCTCACAAAATACATCCGATATATAACAAATGGAATAAGCCTTTTGTTATATATTAATAATTTTGTGTCCTATGATATTATGAAACTTTGAAAAATTTTATTTTAATAACAATTTTATGTGGGTATTTATTTATTAATAAATTAAAATTTATAGATCATGACTTGATTCAATGTCATGTGATTTGTCTTGACTTAATTTGTCAAGGCCCAATTATGCTTGGGCTTGATATTTTAAAGAAAAGTTGGGCCTAATCTGTATTAACTTTATTACAAGCGTAATGCTCAAAGAAAGGACTTATTCTTATAAACATAGTATTTACTGTAGCAATGTGTTTTTTTATTCAGGTTTAAAATTGAGGTACGATGACAAATAATTATTGTAAATTTATAAATATGTTTAGTAAAATATTAATATACCTTATGTAAAAATAATAAATATAATCATATTATAATTATATATAGTATATAATGGAAGTATATCACTTTAAAAACTTTGATTAAGAAAATATCATAATAATATCATTATAAACAAATTTATTTCATAAATATTATGGTTAGCTCCGGCTGTGTCGCCTATGGTTTTAAAAATCGGTCGAACCGGTGGATCGGAAATGCTTTATACTGGTCGAATCGGTTTGAACCGGTTTAATAGAATAATAAATAATAATGTTAATGAACAAGAGAAATATATTTTAAAATATATTTTTTTACAAAGAACTTTAAATAAATTCTTAAAAAACATAATTAGCTAATATAAATTTTTTTTTATATATATTTAAAAAAAATTAAAAATTTTTTAATATAAATTCTTAAAAACCGGTTTTGAGTTAAATTAACCGGTTCAATCGGATTTTTTAGCTCCAAAACCGGTTTTAAAAATAATAGGTCAAATAGTTTGAATCGGATTGGGATAATGAACGATTACCGGTCGAACAGGCCGGTCCGACCGGTTTTTTAAAACCATGGTGCCGCGTACCATATGTAAACAATCATATAAGAATACAATATACATTTTTCTCGCCCTTGGTTTTTTTACAGAAGAAGATTGCAACATAACTAAGAGTTGAATATTTCCAATAGATGTGTTTTGGAGTAATGTTGGTTCATCATACTATATTTGTAGTAGATGGGCAAACTTGTCACTATGGTCATTGTCTAGGTTGTATGATCAGATCGAATTCAAATGATTTAAAAAGTATTAATTAATTGATTTATGCTATGTTGCACGATTCGTGGGCACGCGTGTCTTTCAATGCACCCCCAACGCATCGGGTGTATGATGCGTGAATCTTTATTGGATGCGTCATTATGCAACTTCATATCCTATACCCGAAACTTGCACTAGTCGTTCTTTCATATTTGAGCTTACCCAATACAAGAATTCACAAAGTTGTAAACGTGGGGCAATAATGAGAAATACATTCAATATACATAGAATACAAATATATTATTATATATTTGTTCGCTTGTGGACATAGATGTACCAAAGATATATATATAATTATATATTCTAAATGTTACATTTAAATCAAATATTAAATATATATTTTTTGTTTGTAGTAATGAAAATAGTCGATTTGAATATGGAGGGTACCTTAAATCTCTATAAGTTAAATGCACTTTTCTTTAACAATTTAAATTTGAAGAATAAATAGATTAATCAAAATATTATTATTGTAAATTTGATTATTTATTAATTTTAAATATTTTAATTAATATTTTAATATATTTTTTTATTAAATTATATAACACATACTCAATCCATCCTAATTAAAATTTAACGCATCACACACCTCGTATCCTGCATCCGCATCCATGCAACCTAGGATTTATGTGAAAAAATTATACAATCCAACCCATTGGTTTTTAAAATTATTTATAATATTATTAGATTGTCGAATATATTTTTAAAATAATATTATTTTACTTTTTAAAACTACCTTAATTAAATTTGTAAAAAAATTAACAAATTTACACTCTTTCACCCTGCACTCGTGTAACTTAGGTAATTATATTTGTTAGTAAGTGGTAAATGTAAATGTTAAAGCCTTAATGTCCATGATATTAGAATTAAATAATCTTCACAATTCTTTATATGTCTTGAGACACGTAGAGTTTTGAATGAATTTCGTCCTAAGTTTCTCTAACACCTACTATTTAGAGAACTAATAAATAATATATAAGAATATCTATACTCACACAAATCTCTTATATTTATATGGACTTGAAATAAATTAAGTATCACATTTCATTAATTTTCATTTACTAATTGGAAAGTCAATTACCATAGAACTTACAATTTATGTATCAACGTGTGCGTGTATCTATATATTGTTAGCTTTTAATGGATTTCACGATTCGTTTAACCAATTAAACTTAGCAAAAACTAGATGTGAAATGGGAAAAAGAACACAACAAATTTTACATGGAACCCGAATACCGGGAGAAAATCACGGACCACCTCCTGGTCAATCCACTATCACGAAAATAACATCAAGATTACAATCACAATAACTATCGAGTTCTTGTGCAACTTAAATAAAAAAGCCACAACATAAAGTTCCAAACCAGAACCTACTTCTTGTACTCCTTGCTATTCTATGATAAACCCTAATAAGATGATAATCCACATTAAGATGTCTAACACCCATTATATAATGGTTGTAAGTGGGCTTTAGGGTTAAGGCCCACTAATCCTTGTCGACTTCACTCAGTGCACTCGTTCGGTTGATCGACCGTCACACCGAAGCATGCTGCTCTCAAGGTTGGAATTTGGTACTGATCGTCACTTCAATGTCGATCATATTCAAACTGTCGATCGTCCCTTTCCATGAAATGTGCCGATCGTCCCAACATATATGACTAGTACTAGTAAATATTCATAATAATAAGATAAGTTCTTGATAAATAAAACTTGTAGATATAAACGTAAATGAAGATACTACAACATAATTATTTTTATAACATAAATTTGATAGTCCATCAACATAAAATAATAAACATTAATATATAAGATTATATGGATCACACTAATGATATAAACACACAATGTTAACTTTCATATGAATAAGCAAATAATGCTTCTAATCCAATAAATCAACTATATATTAACGAGATAGAATATTATCTCATTAGATACTATAGGTTAATTGCAATGTTTTCACACCGTCTTAAGATGATGTTCTACTCTAGATGATTCTACGAACACTACTTAATTGTAAAAAAAACAATTTTTTTTTCAAATAAATTTTTAAAATTATGTTTTATTAATTTATTGAGACTAAACCTTAAAACATGAGATTCGAACCTATAACTCGATATGTATAAATCGATACCACTTGATATTGGGGAAATTGGGCAAATAGCTCTATGCAAAATAATTCTTTGCAATCTAACATGTTTTTATTAAATATTTGCATAATATCTAATAAGTATAATTAATATTTATTATATTGTTTTTATCATTTAAACAATATAACTAATTTTATTTTTAAAAAATATAATATTATCACATCGATCAATTTTAGTTTATATTGTTTGATTTATACAATCTATTACTTGTATACTCTATTCATATATCTAATTCAATTTTTTTAAATATGATTTTAGTATCGGAATTTAATTTGTTTTAAATAGAAATTTATTGGTTTATTAAAAATTCAAATTTATAATATTATATGTTAATGTATTTAATTTATTTTAATTAGAATTTATAAAAGAATATTTTAATAAATTGATTTATATATTTAATTTTAATAAAGAATTATAAAATATATTTTCTTTATTTAATGTAGGGAAACATATTGATTTATGGATTTAATTTTTAATTAAATTTGGTAAATAATAATTTTTTTAATTAATATAATATAATTTACGAAAAATATATATATATAATTTTCTCTCTTATAAAATATACTATTCTGCAAAAAAATTTTAAAAATAGGTTATTCTGTAAATATTTAATAAAAACATGTTAGATTACATATGTTATTTTATAGAGGACTGTTTGTCCAATTTCCCCCTACATATTTTCTTATCGGCCCATATTGGTACACGTTTTATAACTTATAGTCCGAATCCGTATACACACCTATTCTGATTTATCAAAACAACAATAATTATATACTATTAATTAATTAATAAAGTGAAGGGTACGGACGCCCATTGGTCTGAGAGCGACGGTGTCCGATGAACCGGGGCAGCCGATTGCCGGCCCACGTATATGTTTAATTTAAACATTTATTATGGCATTCACCGACTATATATAATTAATATTACTTATTCCTAGTTATAATTAATAAATATAACCTGGGAATATTTATATTCAATAATTATCAAAATAATTAATATTATTTTAACATAGTCAATGGTTCATTGAAGATGCAGACAATATTAAAATTAATTAATAAATAACTAAATAATAATAAAAGACGGTCTTGGTCACTGGCCTGGTCAGGTCAGTAGTCACGGTCCTACAGTGACCGGTCCCCTTATTATGAAAGGGATATGTCGCCTACGCATTTAACATGTATCATTCTTAATTTTTCCATATATTTTACATTGTTAAATACTATAAATTATAACGACACACTTTCGATCATAGAACTAAGATTTGGGATGTTTTTTTGTGATTAGGGGTGAGAAGAGGGTAACTTGAATTGATTAATTGATCGAATTTGTGATTTTTTGACCAATTCAATTTCGATTGAATTGGTAAATTGAATATTTACCATTCCTAGTTATGATCAGTAATGTTCTGTCGTTGCTAGCGATGGCATAACTCAACTCGGTGGATATCCTACCCTAGTCTATCCGTGAGGGTTGGATTTTTGGTGGGCATAGGGAGGACAATGATTTAAAAATGATAAATCCGTTATGGGACGGGTGGATATGAATTTCTACTTAAACCCAAACTTATACACATGCTACTCGCCAAACTTAATGTAATGTTTAAAATTTTTATATCTAATATTTTTTTTAAATATCTTATATATCAATATGTTTATATTCATGATATATAATTATGATAAAATTTATTAAATTTATAAATTATAATAATAAGAATTTATCTTATCAATTTTATAAAACTATGTTTATTTGAATGAATGCATTTTGGTGTTATCTTAATATTTTTGTATATTTTGTAACCAAGTATAATGTAAAAGTGATGTTTAAAATTTAGAAATTGTGTTTTTTACACATGTTTATAAATGAACATCGACTATAAAATAACGATTTTTCGTCCATTTTTTAGTAATCGATTTTGAAAAATTAAAGTGTTATTTATGTAATTTTTAATATATAAATATGTTATTTACACTATTTTTAAATTTAGATATATTTTTAAATTTTATTTCATCACTTAACCTTAAAAATTTTAAGGTTAAGTAATCAAATAAAAACGATATTCATGTTTAAAATATTAACAGATATTAAAATTAAACAAAATTTACTTTTAACATTTTGAATTAAATATGTCATTATAAATATTAGAAAAATATTTATAAACTTTTTGAATTTATAGTTGTTTGATTATAACAACTTTTTGTATTATTTTTATCATTTTCAAATTTTGATATTTCTTTACATTATTTTAAAATTTTGATATGTTTATAAATATTAGTCATAAATAAAAACAATATATTTTATAATATTTATGACTTTTTTATTTTAAATATTTATAAAAAATAAAAAATATATATTGTCGAAAAAAATGAAACAAATTATATATATTTTTTATTATTTGAAATTTTACATGGGTTAAGTTATTCGCCGTAGGGCGGGTATTCACAAGAGTATGACACGGATTTAAATATTCAAACTCAATGTAAATTTGAGGCGGGCATGAATTTGAAGTTATAAGTGATGGACGAACATGAATTTGATCAAACCTTGCCCATTGACACCCCTAATCGTTGTTAAGGGTGTAAACAAACATAGACAAACTTAAGTGTTTTTTAAGGTTTGACTTCAGCTCGAAATACACAATATTCGGTTTGAGGTGTTAAGTTGTGACAAGGAACGATTCTAGAATATGAGATGAAATCAATCAACCGATGACTGAATTGAGACATGTTGAGGACCAATCGGTCTATGATCAAATCACTTATGGAAAGGAAATCATCAAGAAAATAATATCACTTCAAATCATAATATGATTTGTTCTGGATAAATTGCATTGGTTATACGAATAAAAGTATTAGAATATACTTATTTCCGTAAAATTTCTCACATAATTTATATAAGAAAGCTTATAGTTCATTGATAGAGGACTCTATATTTCAAATACTCTCACTTTTCGTCTTCGAGTGTGAGAGAATTTGTATACATGTCTGTTTTTATTCTTCTTACGATACTGAATTTGGCCGTTCCATCGGTCAAGTGATTTTTCATCGAGGATTTTCCATTTAAACTTTGTATGCCGTTTTCTATGTGATGTTCAATGGTATCATTATTTATTACATTCCTTTAACGTATCGAGATTTTTTGCATTATTTCCAAACAAGAGGTTCTGTTTGGATTCGAAAACTAAAAACTTATGATTTAAGGTTCAGGTTCAGCTCGGTGCAAAATTTAAGGTTCGAATTTATTAACCTTTAATAATATTTTAATATATAACAAATTATACTATTATTGGCTCTCTGCTGGCCTCGTCTTGTTTGAAATTTGAGGATCGATGTTCGGCTCATTAGGAATTCGAAATTGAATCTAGTTCGACTCAAAAGATTCTTAAACGAGCTCGGTTTCATTAAACTTCTAGAGTTATGTTAATGACGTTCAAGGAGTGTATTGTAATATAGCGTCTAAAATGCGTCATCCTTACATTAGAACTACGTAATGGAATTGCAAGTGATTAATAAAAAGGCAAATGAAAGTGATTGATGATGAGTTTGCTTTGAATTAAATACCATATGAGTAAAAGGAAACATTGTACTTTTAATCTAAGTTACATTGTCTTCTCCCATAAGGTGGAATGTACTATCAAATATTCATTTTTATCCAATATTTAGAAAAACACTTCACTACAAGAATCATATCATAAATAACATAATAAAACGTTAATTATTAAAAAAATTAATTATTTAAAAAGCGATAATATTCATTTTATTTTGTTAATTGACCCATTTTAAATGATTATTATCGATTTTTAAATGATATACCCTATAAAAGAACAAATCTTCAATAATAATATTTCCATCGTGCTCAATTGTACATAATTTTAATTCTTCTAATTGGATTAGGCCGATCTTTGGCAATCCATTCATATCCTATAGTTAGGTTGCAATTAGGGTACAGGGTTCGTTAAATTTTTAATAACCCGACTAAGGTGTATTACAAAATCATTAAATAAAATATATAAATATATTATTTTAAAATTTTAATTTTTTTCGACAAACTCATTAATATTCAAACTATTTGGACATACAATATATTGGATTAAGTAAAACTCCACAAATCAATTTAAAATCATTTTTTTAATTTTTATTTTTGTTAAAAAATATGCACACTAGGCAGATGGGTGCATAAAAAATGTAAAAATTCTAGCTAATTATAGCCAATGATACAATTGAGTTAAATGACTATGATGTTAGGATACGGGTGTTGACAACCCTTAAATCGGGTACCAAGGATGCGTTCTTGTTGAGAATGAAGGTGGAGGCCAGTCGAGAATTCGACAGCTGAAATTATCAAACAGACCGATCGGTCCCGGAAAACAGCTTAGGGCGATCGGTCCAGGCAAACAGCATAGGGCGATCGGTCCCGACAAACAGTTTAGGGCGATCGGTCCCGACAAACAGTTTAGGGCCAACATATCAATCGGTCCCGGCAGTTCGCTTAGGGCCAGCAGACCGATCGGTCCGGCAGACTGCTTAGGGCTAAGCAGACCGATCAGTCCCGACAGACTGCGTAGGTCCCAGCAGACTACATAGGTCCTGGCAGACTGCATGTGAGTCCATCGGCATGCATTCCATAGTTCAGGCTTAACCACACTTTCCAGCATGGGGAAACACATTGTTAGAGGTAGTTTCAGGACGTGGGTCACACGTGTTTCTCACTCTATAAATGCAGAGCTAAAAGATAAGCAAATGAAGAACAATTTTGAGGAACCCTAGCCACTGTAATTTCATTTTCCGCTGCTCTTATTCTCTTTGTATATTTCATTGATTTATTAATGAATTTGTCGTGGAGGTTCTCCTCTCGACAACGTGGTTTTTTCCCCCTTTCTTAAGTGGTTTTTCCACGCTAAAATCACCTGCGTTCTTTCAATTTTCTTATTTCAAGTTATCTCCACAAACAACAAATAAAACCGATTTTCAGAATACAGTGACTGTTGGTACCCCCTATAAAAGAACCACAACAACGAGTATATCAAATCGGTATACACCAATTTGGGTACGAGAATTCACGATATATAAGAGTATCTAAATTATAATATATAATAAAAATAAATTTCAAGTTCAATAAAATCATATGAATCTTCTGATTAATAAATAAAATTTTATTTATTTTAATAACATTGAGTGATAAATAAACAATATTTAAAATATCTTTATCTTCAACTTCAACTTCTATATTTTGAACTTATATTTTTAGTAATTCACGATTATAGAATAATTTAAAAATTTTAGATTTTAAGTATGAAAATAAATATAATATTGATATAATTAAATATTGATATAAATATCTATGAATTGGGGTATCTAATAGAACAAAAATAAAAAATTAGCACGTACTCTGAATAAATAAATGCGAAAACCCACGCGTGCTAATTTATAATTATTTGATAAGTTAATGCAAAAAGAAACTTGCATTTATAAACAAAAAAATATCGGGGATAAAAATGAAAAAAGGAAATGTATAGGGTTGGTATTGTAAATAAATTTAATAAATATTACTTACG
Source organism: Utricularia reniformis (assembly GCA_009725065.1). Taxonomy (NCBI): domain Eukaryota; kingdom Viridiplantae; phylum Streptophyta; class Magnoliopsida; order Lamiales; family Lentibulariaceae; genus Utricularia; species Utricularia reniformis. The sequence continues at coordinate 534,418 of RWGZ01000122.1, forward strand.
TGACATTTATTTATATATATCACACATTGGAAGCTGCGTAACGTAGCAAAACCCACGGCCACGCTCTCTGTCTCGGGCAACCAACCAAAATGGTCGCCGGGAAAGTGAAATCCGCGATAGTGTTGCAGAAGTCTCCGGCCAATGAGAAACCAAAGCCACCAGAAGTTTCAAACCAACCGAAATTTGTATCATCGACTAGTTCCGGTAAGAAGCAGAACAACCAGACGAGATCCGGGGCCGCTTTTCCGCGCACTTTTGGAGTTTACTTTCCACGAGTCTCCACTCAGGTTCAGCCGCGGCCGCCGGATGTATCGGAACTCCTTCGCCTTGTTGAAGAACTTCAGGAGAGTGAGTCCAAACTTAAGACGGAACTTCTTGAGCAGAAACTTATTAAGGAGTCGGTAAACATTGTTCCTGTTCTTGAAAACGTTATCTCTAGCAAAGATTTTGAGATTGAGCGAGGAAGGAGAAAAATCGAATGCCTTGAAGTTGAAAACGAGAAGCTTAGAAACGAGAATGAGTTTCTTCACGAGGAACTAACGATACAGAATCAAAAGTATGAAGACAAAATCAAGCGGATGCAGTCAGAATTGGCGGATATTAAGAGAGCCTTTGAAGGAGAACGCGAACAAGACGAAGCTTCAATGTCATCGACAAATGTGAAATCGGTTGATGCAGTGAATTACAGAAAATCTTGTTTTCTAAATAAGCCTTCAAGAAAATGCATGACTCAGAATTCTGATGGAGATTTGAAGGACGATTTCATTGGAAATGGCGTGGAAGTGACGCAACGGTCACGGCATTCTTGGTCCAATACTGAAGAAATGCCTGGGACGATGGAAATGAGATCCCGTGTCCCGCGTGTTCCTAATCCTCCGCCGAGGCCGTCGTCCTCTATTTTGTCATCAATATCTTCTTCTGCTTCACGCTCTTCATCGTCGTCCTCTTCGCCATCGTACAGTTCTGTACCCGACTCAGATTCTCGAGCGTTGGTGGAGTTAACCAGAAAACCCCCTCCGCCTCCCCCTCCTCCACCTCGTGCTAAGCCTGCGGATGCTTCCCCTCGCCTTTCGCCCCGTGTATCAAAGTCTACTCCACCGCCACCACCGCCGCCACCCCAAATTGCCTCGAGGAACATTCCGGGGAGAGTTAGGAGGGTACCTGAGGTGGTAGAATTCTACCACTCTCTTATGCGGAGGGATACACGGAGGGATTGTGGCGGCCCTAGCTGTAGTACCAATGACCCGCCGCCGTCGAGTTCGACTGCCAAAGACATGATCGGTGAAATAGAGAATCGTTCGGCTCATCTACTCGCTGTAAGTTTTCGGTTGTTTCTTTTTGTCGTCATTATTACCACTGTTTTACGCTTGCCAGTTGCCACTACCGTTTGTTTCACTCTGTGGGTTTGACATTGACGACACCTTTGTTTCCTGCTGCATTTTTCGTTTGGAACCTTGCGTACTTTAGGTACAGGACAGGAGTAGATTCGAAAACCCAGATTGTGCGTGGTGGAGAAAGTGATGATTTGAATCTGTATTCTGTGTTGGTCTTTGTTTCTTTGTGTGATTCCACATTGACACGGGTCCATGTGCCCCGTTTGTTTTACTGCTGCCCTTTTCCCCTTAGAACTTTGTGTTCTTTTAGGCAGAGGACATGAGTCTCAGATTCGTAAATCCACATTGGTCCTTGTGGAGAAAGTGGTAAATTGAAAAGTGAACTTTTCTTTATCTTTTGAGTAACTGTTTCTTTTGTGTTAAACACTAGAGGATTTTGTTACAGTCAAAAAAGCTGTCAAAAAACCAGCTGATTTTCTGGATGTTAAAATCTTTGATTTCATTTGAATCAAATCTGCTGTGATACCTCTGGGGTCCATAGTTACTGTTTTTGAAATCTGGTCTCATAGTCGGCAATTTTAAAATGATACCTTTGCCCTGGGGTCCAATATTACTATAGATTCATTAAACTTTTTCTTTAAGTTCACAGCTTGAAGTGGATTATTGGTGAGCATAGTGATTTGATTAGTTGATTAGTTGGTTAGAAGTTTGATTATTATTTCTAATTATATAAAGTAGGTAACTTTATATGTTGTATATTTTCTGTTACATGAAATGACATATGTGAATCGTCATTTTGAGCAATACTGTGGGAAAAAAATGAACTAGATAGTTAGTTTCTGTTGAATTTCCACCTTACAAATGCATATTTTTTGTAAATTGTGTATGAACTTCCTTAAATTAATGCATTGTTTCGAACATCAGATCAAAACAGATGTGGAGACACAAGGAGATTTCATCAAATTTTTGATCAAGGAAGTTGAAGGTGCTGCCTTTTCAGATATTGAAGATGTTGTCCCTTTTGTTAAATGGCTTGATGATGAGCTATCTTACCTGGTATTATCTAATTCTCTGATATTATTGCCTCATGTTTCATTTTCTTCACACTGATATAATATGACTCTATAGGTTGATGAAACAGCTGTGCTCAAACGCTTCAACTGGCCCGAAAAGAAAGCCGATGCTCTAAGAGAAGCTGCCTTTGGGTATTCCGATCTGAAGAAGCTAGAATTAGAAGTATCTTCGCTTCATGATGATCCTAGACAGCTTTGCAATCATGCACTCAAGAAAATGCAGTCTTTATTTGAAAAGTAAGGATTCTACAGAATTGTAATGAAACATAAGTTATCACTATAGAGATAAGTCTTCTTTCTTTGCAGATTAGAACATGGTGTCTATAGTTTGTCGAGAATGAGGGAATCGGCTTCGGAGAGGTATAAAGGCTTTCACATCCCAACTAACTGGATGCTTGACACAGGTTACGTTAGCCAGGTTAATCCCTTCTTCACTAGCCTTACTTTTTTGTGGTTTTATAATGCATGCTAAATAGACTGAAATATAAGAACCAAACAATACTTGATGACAACGAATGTTTTATCATAAGTAGAATTAATTAGATTGCATGATATGTGTTATTAAGAGCTATCATTTTCTTAAGCATTATGAGTTGCTTTTATCATAAACTCTTCATAATTATAAAACTGCCCACGAGAATCTATCAGGCAACTAGGTAACAGGGGCAACACCACACTTAATTAAACATAGCAACGTGGGGGGAACTCATAAAGTTGTTCTCGGATGTTGACTTGGTGGACCCTGAGGAAAATGGCTCATCCAAGTAAATGATTCTTGGAGAATTCGAAAAACTTACACTTTTTATCTATAAATTCAATGCTGGGAATTCTAGTCTTGTAGATGACTGAATTGTTAGAGGAATTTTTGGACTAGCTATTATAAATGCTCACCTACTACTACTCTTTGAGAGCATGTGGAGTAGAACTCAGATTTATAATAACCATTAATGAGTTTGTCACTCTTAGGATGTTTTTATTTAACCCGGATCATGATGCATCAAAGATTCTTTCACCTTAGTTTTCATTTTGATTCTCCATATATTCTTGCTAGTTTCTCTTGTATGCCATTATGTGCCTTATCTATGTTAACTTGAAATATGGTTAGTTCACCCACCTTTAAACTTGATTTTCCCAATGTTTTCATACCGGTCAATACGGATATGGGCATATACCGCGTGGTATTAAATTTGTTAGTTTTCATTTTAATTCTCTATATATCCTTGCTAGTTTCTCTTGTATGCGATTATGTGTCTTATCTGTGTTAACTTGAAATGTGGTCAATTCACTCACATGTAAACTTGATTTTCTCAATGTTTTTTTCATACGGGACGGGTACGGGCATATTCCCTGTACCAATTTCTTGTTTTCATTTTAAATCTCTATATGTATCTTTACTAGTTTCTCTTGTATGCGATTATGTGTCTTATCTATGTTAACTTGAAATGTGGTCAATTCACTCACCTCTAAACTTGATTTTCCCAATGTATTTTTCATACTGGTCGGACGGGTACGGGCGTATACCCGGTACCAATTTTTTTAGTTTTCATTTTAAATCTCTATATATATCCTTGCTAGCTTCTCTTGTATGCGATTATGTGTCTTATCTATATTAACGTGAAATGTGTTCAGTTCACCCACCTCTAAACTTGATTTTCTCAGTGTTTTCATACCAGTATGTTCGTATAACGTCCGGTATCAAATTTTATTTTTTTAGGGTCTGAACTGAAAAACCCGGACGTATACTGTCCGGTATTTGATGTATCATTAGGTATAGTAGAGGGTATGAAAACATATGATTTTTTTTCCTTGCTTTATTTACTATTCTCATCTCTGCTGTTATATTCCTTTTTTCATGGTACTCTACTGGTATATTAAATAGATACACCCACCTATTTTACTGAATGCATTTATGACATAATCTTCTTTAGGTGAATTAATGCACGTCCCATGTGTGTCTGTATTATTTTTCTTTAACGGAATGGAAATGATGAGCTGCAATATTCTTCTTAACTGTTGTGACCACAGATCAAGCTGGCATCCGTAAAACTAGCCATGAAATACATGAAACGAATATCGGCAGAGCTGGAGCTTAGTGGTAGTGGTCCAGAAGAAGATGAACTTATCGTTCAAGGCGTCAAGTTCGCGTTTCGTGCTCATCAGGTCCGGTTCTAAAAATACACACTTTTTATTTATTTATTTAGTACACATATCTAATTCTGTTTACTTATAACACAGTTTGCTGGTGGTTTTGATGTTGAAACAATGAAAGCTTTTGAAGAGCTTAGGGATAAGGCAAGATCTTTTGATCCACAACATAATCAGAACAAATTAGTTTATTGATTGATGGTGTCATAGAATCTAAAGATAAATGTGATGGACCACATAGTTGATAATAGAGAGATTGCCAGTTACCCTTATGATATTTAATGGGAAACTACAACTATATGCTATTTATCGAGTTTATCACCAAAATGACAATTTTTAGCAATATTAGCTTGAAGATTGAATTATTTATGTTGTTTGTAGAGATAATTACCCTAACGGTCTCAAATTATAAAATATGAATATTTTATAATTTAATTTATTTTAATATTCCGGTACATATCCGGTATACCCGAAATATATCCGGTATACCGATTCAATGAGTTTGTCCGGTATACCAGTCGGTACCAGTTTTTAAAACATTGACAAATTCAACATTAAATCACAAAAATTGAATAGATTAAGTGGATGAAGGTGCATATTTAAAACTTACTCAAACAATTATATGATGAAATTCTCATATTTATAAATTTAATCAATCATACTTCTCTAAGCAATATAAGATAAATTCAACATTAAATTGCAAAAATTGAATAGATTTCTAGCCACCCCTACTTAGATAAAGATTTCAAATGGAGAAGCTTTAATTTTTCAAGAAAGTGGAAACAGAAGCTTTATCACTTGCATATTATAGAAAAGCACGGGAAAAAGTGTGATCAACAACTCTAACTCACTCTACAACTTCTTGTTCATGTACCTGCCACCAACCGAAACACCGATAACAAAACACAAACAAGAAAATGAGGGTTTAGGGCGGTTGAACTGATCTACTCATGCGAAATACACAATGTCACAATCCGGAATCCCGTGGATCGAAGTTAATATGAGTTTTTAACCCAATAGAATATTGTATGGTAATAGTCCAACGAATAAGAGTACAAATCTTGAGTTGTATTACGCTAATCTTATCAAATTATAATATCAAATTCTTATTTTATCTCTTTACCCAATTCTCCTCATTCTCTCATCTTCTTCTTCTCTCACGGTTTCTTCTCTACTTCACACTTCTTCTTTAATCTAACTCTCCCCTAATTTCTGCCTCCCTAATATTCGTATCTTCTCTCCATTACGACCTAAAAGCGTGACACACAACAAGACTAAGACAAACTCAATTTCTGGTTTATCGATTTTAAGAAATTGAAGGCGACGAAATTGGGGAAACCTCAAACGGATCTGTTTAACGGCGTTATGTATATGGGCTTCCAGATGCATGTCAATATTGAGCCAAATAGCACTTATTGACCTTTTAATGAATTACACAATGGATTTGTTTGGTTTGGTGTTTTAAACATCAATGTCATGAATATATTTTGATTTTTTTATTACAAACCAAACAAAACCCGAATCACGGTGAGGAGAACCTAACAAAATAGTGGTGGGGTGGTAGTTAGTTTTTGAAGCGGCTAAATGAACGTGATTCGTGAAATTATATAAATACCCTTATTAATTAAATTAAAAAAACATTTAAGTTTTTCATTTTTTATTTACCTTCGGCCATCGATTGCTTTCTTCTTAAGGGTTTGTCTCTACTTCAATTCTTCTAATCACAGCGGACAGCAGCGAAAGATGAACAAGTAGTCGGATTTCTCTAAAAATCTGCTCCAAGGTATCCCAAAAGCAGGTTAACTTCTTCCATTTTGATTTCTTCATTTATATCTGCTCATATTTGTAATCGGATCTATTTTTTGTAGTTATCATTCTGGGTTTTGAATCTGACTCTTGGGTTTTTACATCGTGTTTGTATATTTACACAATCTCCATATTTCGGTTTTCACTCAGGTTCAATGATTTTTATTTTTATAAAACGAAATTTAAGCATGTTGTCATTATTTCCCTGTTTTAATTCTCATTTTAAGTTTTTGTCCTTATAAGATCTGTATTTTTTCCACCATAAAAAAGCAACTGGTCGTTGATTTTTAGATGCTATTGCTTGATTTCTTTAGTTAAGCTTCCTATGAAAGATAAAATGCAGGCCATGAATATACATGGTCTTTGTCAAATGTACTTTTATTTTTATGTTAAGAGTAAAAATGTATTTTTATCAAAATCGCGTTCATTATACCACTATTTTTTAAAAGTTTTGAGATATTGACATTACATATTTTCAAGTTTAATAAGTCAAATATAAACTATGGAGATGTTTAAAATATTAACGCAATTGTTATACTTTGAGGAGATTATATTTATAATATTTAAAAGTTAGGGGACCAACGGTGCATATTATATCAACTTTGGAGGTTTTGTATGTAATTTACAAACTTTGCGGACACTATTTTGACACTATTTTAAAGTTTGAGGTCAATCATAAACAACATTAGTTGTTTGTAACACTTGTGTGATTTGTTTTACATGATAAGAGGTGCATAGAGCAACTGGTTTCAGGTATCTGTAAGTAGATTTCTTAATTGTTATGTGCAGTAAAAACACTGGTTTTCCATTTTGCTATGCGTTTTGTTCACAATGTCTCTACTTCTGGTTAAGTTGATCATGTGTTTGTTTCTGCATTTTGCTATGTATTTTTGTGTCTTGTTATTAGAGTTGTTATTCGATTCGAACGAACTGAACTCATTGTGTTCATGTTTGTTCATGTTTTATTCGAACGTGAAAATATGTTCGAATATTGTTCAAATTATTAGATGAATGTTCATGTTCATTCGAATAGTTTGTTCGAACATTGTTTGAACATGTTTGTAATATTTGTGCGAATTTCATCAAAAAAATCAAATTTTGTTGTTTTACAAACAAAATCACAAAAAAATAAATGTACTAAAAAAATAATCAAACAATTATCTTTTACAAAACATAGAAGAAACTATCTCATTAACAACATAAGAAAGTTTTGTACAAATTTTTAACTTAAATACTATAATAATCTATTACTATAAAAATAAATTTAAATAATATATTTGTTCACGAAAATTCGAATTTATTCGCGAAAATGTTCGTGTTCGTTAATTATAAACGAACAAATAATAATGTTCAAATAATGTTCATATTTTTATTCGAACGAATGAATACGATTACATACGAGCAGAATATATATTGTTCATGAATTGTTCAGAACGTGTAACAGTCTACTTGTTATGTCCTAAAAACAATGCTTTTTTTGCTTAGCACAATGTTCGTGTTCCAACTAGATAAGTATTGGTTATTGATACTATGAGAATTCATGGGTTTATTTGGTTCAGTTTTTTTAAATTGAGTTTGGGTGAGATGTGATAATGTGAGGTGTGGTGAGATATGATTATATTTAATTTTTAAATATATTTGGTAAAATTATAATATTATAATAGAGATTTATGTGAAAATACTAATATATTATTATATATATATATAATATAAGCATATTATAATTAATAGAAGTAATGATAAATTAGTCTTTTTCTAAAATTATGATGAGATCAAGTTAGTTTTAACAGTTGTGAAGAAATCGTGATTTTTTTATAATTATCACATCGTCATCGTAATTAAGTTTTTGTTTTGTGTACCATAAAAAAATCATAATTTTAATAATAATGACAATAAAAAGTTTATAGTAAAAGTTCGTGAAAAAACAATGTGAGTGCCAAAATAATCATTATTATCCTACATATACAAATTGCACTTGCCCTAAATAAATATGTAAAGTATAAATTATCCAAAATAGGTAAAATAATATTTACTTTTTTTCTAAATATTATATGTTATTTTGAAACCTATCATTAATGCACACCCTTTGGTTATATATTTAGTTATTCATCTCATTAGTCATTACCCATTTATATCTGTTTTTTGATTGACATGTAAATATCAATATAATATTCAAGTTTTTGTAATAATTCACTTCATAATTGAGTTGTCCGAAGAGTTGTACAAATTCAAAACTCTACATTTTAGTAACAATAGAAAAAACAATTCCGTAAAGAAAGTGAAATGTATGTAATTTAAACCATTAAACTCAATGTTTTCATATCGGTCCGGACCGATATAAGCGGTACGACCGGTACCAATTTTTATTTTATTTTATCTTTAAAAATATTAATATTTAATTAGTATTTTAGGATTAGACCCGAAAAAAATTCGCAAATCGACCCGAATACCCGGTACCGGGCGGTACGAAAAAAAATACCGGTATCGAGCAAAATTTGACGTACCGGACGGTATACCGTTCGGTATGAAAACACTTGTGAAACTAAAAAGAAGAGTAATACTTAGTAGCAACGGCCCTTGGAAAAGTTCATGTAAATTTTTCTTCATTATTAACAATAATATTTTATGCAATAAATTTAATCTTATGTAAATCATATAAAAATTATATTGTACATATTTTAACTTGAAAACAAAAATTATTAACTAGTGATGAAGAGTTTGTATTTATAGTCTCATGTGGACTATCTCGTACTCTTTCATTCATTTTTTCACGCTATTTTCTATTATTAAATCCATCAAATTAGTTAACTTCCGTAAGATGTGCACTCGTCATGAAGATTAATAGTTTCCTTAAATCTTGAGGATTCTTTTAAGTATTGGGATCACTCCAACATCACCCGAACCAATCTCGTCCGAAGAAGTGTCCAAGGCCAGCTAACCATAAAGAATCGCTCCAATACCCTGGTCAATTGCCTATTGAACTCTATGTTGAACCGAAGCTTCTGACTACTATCGTTCCCACTTCGAAAGCATGTTAAATCGTATCAGAATCTACGAAGTTTCAAAAAAACACTTCATTTTCTAAAACAATTTATTTTAAAATTGTGTAGATCATTAATAGATAATAATTTTTAATAATATAAAATTGATGAAATGTTCAAATATCATATTTCAATTTTCAAATTTTAAATAATGATTATTATTATTAATTATATAATTATATTTATAGAATAATGAGTTTTTGGTTTTCCCCATCCGCCAATAACACTCATTGATATGGAGAAAATCTCGTAAATGGTTGCAAATAGGAAAACCATTGTATGTGACCTAACCCTCAAATTTAACATTTTTGCTACACGTCACAATATTCACAATGATTGTCTTCAAAACATATATCACAACCAGCTCCTTTAGAATAGAAATCATGATAATTAAGCATTATTTCTCCATGTACATAACTTCTCTTTGTTCAGTATAGTTTCAAACGGCAACTGGAGTTGTTTGTTCTAAGCTTTCTTTCCCTGTAATCCCACTTTTCAAATTCTCGAAATATCTTTCGTATTCCGTTTCATCGGGCGGGTTTTCCGGATCCACCGAATATGTTTCACTGAATGGAATCACACTCTTAACCTGAAATTAACACAGAAGTTGATTCATCTGTTAAACTTAAGGGAATTGAGATCAAGAAAAAACTGTTGCCTCGAATGTCTTGTCACATGCATACGAGCTTCCGAGAGCAGCTACACATATTCGAGCAATCTCCTCACGTGAAATCTTCCCCTATAAACGAATACCGTAACATTCAATGTAACACCAATTAGCTTTAGTTACCTTGTTCTTACTGTTATGTTATCTCCTTGATCGAAGATAAGATCAGCTCCCGCAGGTTCTTCGGTAAGTGCACAAGGCCGAACGATAGCATACGGAATCCCGCTTTCTCGTATCAAATCTTCACCCTACGAAACGATACCGTAAACTTTTTCGATGAAAAAATGGAGTTTATGCTTTAAAGAAAACAACCTTTAACTTGTAAGTGAGAATGAATCCTAATTCCTTATTCATTCTTACAGCAGGAGGTTGCTTGTTTAAATCAAGTCCTGGTCTTTCGGGTCTAGTTACTCCGGCCGAGCTCACATGGACGAATCTCGGAGTTATCGGTTCCTTTAAATACGCCTTTATTTTTGATATCGGAAGCTGAAAAGGGCCTTCGACAAAAGATGGATTCAATTTTCCATCATACTCAAATTTGCTGAACATTAGCTGAAAAAGGTGTAATGTGAGGTGAAGATGAGCAAAATAGAAACATAGAAGTTTTACCTGTAAGGAAATAATTTCACTTGGATCAAAAGGGGGAGCATTCGGTACAGTTCGTGCTCGAAATATTGGCTTTAAAAAGTCGAAAGGTAGCCGAATCTGGAAGAGTTGGTTGTAGTTATATATGATTCAATGATGTTAAAGCGAAACGAAGATTGCATACCGTTTGCCATTGATCCTTTACGGTATCGAAGCCAGCTGTATATCCAACTGTGTCCCAATCCCGACTAGTTCGAACAATAAGTTTGTATCTTCGACCATCGCCTTTAATTCGTAACTCTATTCCATTGTAAGCTGATAGATCTTCTGGTATAGAGAAATTCTATAAAGAGCATGTTAACTCTAGTTACTACAATGAACAGCACAAATTTAAAGAAAGAACGAGGTTATAGCACCGTGCCTTTGTTCGAATGCTCGTAAAACCTCCGTTGTTCGCTGTCGAAACGATTCCTGAATATGTAATAAAATTTCAAAGCTTGATCCATAAACTAGTACTTCTTTCATAAGCATGAGATAAGGTAAACTAACCTTTGAAAATTCCGGTTTTTTGACCGTTTTCGCCACTAACGGGATCGATGAGAAACGTGGATTCACTAACTCCTCCCATTACAACATCATCCAAAGCACCCCAAGGAAGTTCTCTAGAAATACCATCTGCAAATTTAATGCCAAAACGTAAATAAAACTAAAGAGTAAAGAGTTATGATAAGCTCCTAAAAAAACTTAGTTTTCGACTTTTCACTAATCCACATCGTTTTACGACTAAATGCATTAAAACTACTTTATCATATCCTCGTACCTTCAAACCCAAATATCAGTTTTCCGGACCGTAAACCGACATTTTCCCTAACGGCAGTTATCAGATTACTCATTCCAATGAACTCCACTAGTTCAGGAGAATCACCTTTAATCTGATCCAACAAAAAAACATAAGTATCCAAAGTTAAAACTTTTCTAGTAAATCATATCATTACTAAGTTACAACCTCGGGTTCGAAGAACTTGATCCCCTGTAAATATACATGAAATTCGGAGTTAGATCCTGATGTGAAAATCATTACAGTACAATTATAAATGTCGCCTGTATACGTTTCATTTAAGACGTAGATTTTTCTATACAGAGAAAGATACCTGGGTGTATTTGGCCCTATCAGGGGTATCACCTTCCTTCGGACCGACAATTACCGAAGCTGCATTGATCACCATTTTCACTCCTTTGAAGTATTCAGGCAACAAAGTGCTTGCTTTGGTTATATCTCCAATAACCTAATAAACAGTCATTTTAGAATGAGTATAGCAACTCGTTTCGAGTCGACGAATAAAATAAAATGAACTTACCAAGTCGATATCGGGTCCCAACATCCTTCTAGCTTTCTCTTCATTTCTAGCCTGAGAAAAATAAAATTCCATACTCTTCATATAATGCAGCAAGCTCATATAACACAAAATTTACACTACCAAAGCTCGAACAGGCAACTTTTTCTTGCGTAATAGATCCACAACTCTTCGGCCAACACCACCGGTAGCTCCGGTCACGAGTATTATACCAGAAGGTTTCATTTCTTTAGGTTCTTCTTTAGTTGATGGACCAGAGAGTTTCTCAATCATAAACTCAAAGAACTTCAAATATACGTAAAAATAATCAGCATAACAACTTGATAACTTCATTAACAAAGTCTCATCAATTTTAACCAAACCTTTGCGGGTGAAGGAGGTCCATTGAAGAACAACAGAGTTTTAACAAATCTACCTAAATCCCAGCCTTGTTTTGCACCTTCAGAACGAGTAATTCCTTTACTAGCTCTTAATGAACGAAATGATAAATCTCTCTTGCTTAAAAATTGCAGAAGATCTTGCTGAAGAAATGGATTTGGAAGAGAAGAAAGCAATAAAGATGGCCTTGACACTCGCCTTTCTTGAAACGCAACACCCTACACATCATATGAATTGATTAATTACAACAATTTCGCAGGCGTTTCATTTGCCAATACCAAATGTAAAAATTAACGAGATCAACATTAAAACCTAAACAAATAAAACAGGGAAATCACCGAGAAAACCCCAAAACCTGAAAGTCACGAGTTCGTGAAGAAGAAGATGAATAAGGAAGCAGCGAAGTGTGCATATAACACTCCATCTTCAGGAATGAAAGTTAACCCTCAAGAATATAAACAAAGCGAACGAACGTCTAGAATTTTCGTGATCAAGTGTTGTGGTTGTTAATCGATCTTTACATCAGTTACCCATTAGCCACCACACGAAAATACAAGAGAAAAAACATGACAAAGCCCGCCAACACTGATAATAATTACGAGAAAAAACATGACAAGTTACTAAAGGTGGGATAATTTGGTAATTTTGGTCTCCAAAGTTTCGAGTGGTAAAAAAAGTCCCCAAAGTTTTGATGATTTGACAATTTTGGTTCCCAAAGTTACGTATTTTCGCAAAATACGTCTCCAAAGTTTGCGAATTTTGACAAAACTGGCCCCCAAATTAATTTTCATTCGGGGACCTAATTTGACACAAATTACAACTTTGGGGACCAATTATGCCACACGCACATAACTTTGGGGACTGGTTTTGCCAAAATTCGCAAACTTTGGGGACCGATTTTGCGTACATGAAACTTTGGGGGCTGATTTTGCTAAAATTGGAAAATTTGAGGATCAAAATTGCCAAAAATTTCAAACTTTGGGGACCAAAACTGCCTTCCGCCCTAATATTACCTTTCCGCATTGTAAGAGTATATAAAATTTATAATTAACATAACTTTTAAAATTAATATATTAATAGCACCCCAATAATTTAACTATTATTTAATCACTGTTAAATATTATTTAACTATATTTTATTTATTAAAATTATATCTAATTATTTAATAAAAAATATATGCAACACAAAATATGGTATGCTTTATTATGTGAGATTTGGTGAAATTCGTATTTTCATGAATACGATTGGGTTCTACAATTTGAGATTCATTAAAATCTTGCAAATCCTATTAGAGTTTAGATAACAAGATTTGGGGTTTACAATGTCATATTATTTATATTTTTGCTAATCCTTAGGGTTTAGATAACAAGATTTGATGTTGTGAGATTCGATATGTTTTACAGAGTAAATTAATATTTAAATGTGAAATTAAGTATACGATTTTACAAAATTCTAGTATTGTTGAACTTTCAAAACTAATGTTTATTGTCGTTTATTTTATTTTATTTATTTATTTGTCACTGAAGATTAGGATAATTTATATTATTTGGAAGTTTTCAATTGATAAAATACTTGTTTTATAAATATATTATCTTAATTTTTATTTATATTTGAGTTTACTATTTAGTAAACAATAAATCACTACTATAAATGAAACTAATAATTGACAACTGTCAAAGATAGAATATTTTAAAAAATGATTTACTTTTTTATTATGCATACTTTGATAGTGGTATTGTTCATATTTAGAGAATTGTGCAAAATACCATCGATTCTGGTCCGGACTTGGTTTTTACCACCAATCGTGTTTCCCTATTGTAAATTGTGATTTTTTTACAATTCTATTTAGTCAATCGCGAATTGATTTAGCCTAAATAGAACTGTAAAATAATACAATTTTCTTTGTTCGATTTAATGTAAATTGATCATGTTGGGCATCTCTATTTAGCCTAACACGAATTGGTGTATATTTAACAGCCTAACGCGAATTGGCGAATCCACGGGTTGTTTGTATATGGTGCGTCATTATAAAACCTAAAACATAAAAATTCGATTAAATTTCAAGATTTAATATACACAAATAATATCTTAACTAATCAATTCGTCACAAATAATATCATAATTAATCAATTCTTCACAACTAATATCGTAACTAATCAAATCGTAACTAATCAATTCGTCATAAATAATGTTCCAAAACTTTACAAAAATTACCAATAACATCCGGGGAACGATAACCGTGGATGAAGGCAAATTTGATTATAACAACAAATTACCAACACCGTCACTTAACCGAAGAACTTCCAATCGAATATACTTAACGCATCCAGCCTGACGGGCTACAAGTTGGGAATTGAGATACTTTACGATTTAATTACTAACAAAAATACTAAAACACCAGAGGAATGCAAGAAACAAAAAACTAGGGCAAACCAGTTAGCGTTTGGCTTAATAGGGTTGCCCAACGGGATCAATTTACGTTAAATCGAATAAAGAAAATTGTATGTTTTTACAGTTCTATTTAGATTAAATCAATTCACGATTGGTTAAATAGAATTGCAGAAAAATCACAATTCACGATAGGGAAACACGATTGATGGTAAAAACCATAAATGAGCCCGAATGGGTGGTTTGCGCAATTCTCCGTACATATTTTCCCCAACGACACTTCTTAAATAACCGAAGAATCTCTTTTTAGTTTAAATATTATTAATGATTTAAAATACTTACAACTAATGTGATTGTAGTAAATTATATTTACTAATTACCATCATTATTAGTAATGATGGTACTTCATCCATCATTATCAAATATTTATTTTCATAGCATTGCTATTTTCTAATCACCAAAGTAAAAACCTGCCGAAGTGAAATAAACCATTCCGAAATTCATTCCGACCCAAACCTACCTAAATGATCTTTGTTTTTTTATATATTAAAAAAATATTATTTAATTATTTTTTCGATAGAGGTACCCATCGGTATGAAATATGAAAGAATAATAAACTAAGAGAGCAAAGTTTAAACAAATTCTCCCAATATCAACATACATTTGCAACTTTCTTGACCATGCTGTTGCTTCTCAGGATTTAAATAAGAGTGTCCAGATACATGTACTTTCTTCGTCGAGCGAATTCGACAAGGCTACCGTATGTTCGGTCCCAGACACCGATGAAGAGTGATTCTGTATCGGGACTGAATGAAATTCCAGATACCTCGCCAAAGAAATCAATCTCTTGTTCCTTTTGGTACCCGGTTTGAGTATCGTAGATATGAACGAAATCTGCTGGTTCTGCAATCGACATGAATCGTCCGTCGGATGTATATCGGATTGATCTGATGGCTCCGAGGTTTCCCTTCAAGGCAGTGACTGATTTGGACAGATTTCTCGTGTCCCAAATTCGACATGTCTTGTCTTGATTACCTGTTGCAAATGTTACTCCACTCGGGTGCCATGCAGATGCAAATGAGTAGTCCAGGTGACCGTGCAACGAGGTGATTGACTGCAAATATTTTAGGGATTTCAAGAGTTAACCCTAAATCCTAAACCTTAAACCACATAAATTGAATCTTTTGATATGGTACCATCACTAATGCACCAAATCACATGAGAAATTCGAAATTATGCACAAATAGAAGAACATATTTACCTTTCCACTTCGAGAATCCACTAGTAGACCGTCGGGATCGTCTCCGACGATTATCAGAAGGTTACCATCGGGACTCAGAGACGTGTGCTGCAAAAACAGATCGAAAATGCTTTGTTTTTACTTCTTTAGTGCATGATAATGCAACAATATCAGAGAAATAATGATATAAGAAGCTCACATTAACAGGCCAGGGGAACCGAAAATGGTTAGTTTGTTGAAAATTTTCCATATCGAACTCTCTTACTCCATTATCATTACTTGAAGCAACGAAATGCAGTGAACCACTACCGATAGCAAAAAAACCGCATGAAATATCCTCAAAGATATGCACAAACATGTTATAAAAAGAAACATAGGATGACAAGGGAACTTATCAGAGCAATGCTCTGATACCATGTTGAATTTCTAGAATCGGGTCAATTTAAGTGGGAGTGTGCACGGATATAGCGTATAAGAGGGAGGAGACCACACCGTAAAAGACTTGAACAAGTCATTGACTATGATACCTCTTCCCTCTTATAAACCAATCCAAACCACATTCATTTCCAATGTGGGACAATCCAAATCCAAACTAATCCCAATAGCGAAAAAAACGCATGAATTATCCTCAAAGATGTGCGCAAACATGTTATAGAAAAGCATAGGATGACGGGATTAGACGACAAGGAAACATAATAAATAGCATTTTTTGTTTAGTTGTACAAGCAGTTACCTGCTAGATGTAAATATATCAACCGCATTAGTAATTGAATTATCATCAGAAGTTGTCCTTGTGCAGTATGAAACTCCGGGCCTATCCAAGTACTGCCATAGAACAGGTTAAAAAACCGATTCAAATGCTAATTTGCATAAAATTCAGCAAGTCAAGTAGATAAGACAAAGTGGTTGAAAGGATATACTTTATACCAAAACCATAACAATATTCGATTTTTTGCTATTTGTATGGAAAACAAAAATGTACCTTGCATATAAGTTCCCCCTGAAATCCTCCTGCAACTAGAAAATTGTCTTTGACTGCAAGTGTGCTGACCTGGGTCTGCGTAAATCCTTCATTCAAGCTTTCGGGGTGTTTCTGCATTCGGGAAGTGAGAAAATGAACTCAAAATGCACCACGAGATTACCCTTTTGTCAGTAACACACGAATTCACAAAAAAAGAATGTACGGACGTGTAAGAAATGAATTCTTTAAATATCAATAACCTCGCAAGGTGCTACATGGCCAGCCAGATTAAGAACTTCCGAAGTTTTGCATGTTAAGGATGTCCAATGCAACAGAGAGAAATGTGACATAAGATAAACATCATGTTTCGACATAGCCCACACCAAATTTCTCAACTGCAAGAAAATAATCCATTTTAAATCCCCACAAACATTGTTTCATAAAAAACAAAGGTGAAAAACCTGTCCAAAATCACATTTATGAAGAAACCTGAAAATCCCTTCAAAAATTGAAGAGTAAATTGCAAGGTAATATTATAAAAAACTAAAGCCCTTCCAAAATTGAAGAGTAAATTGCAAGGCAATATTATAAAAAACTAAAGCCTTTCCAAAATTGAAGAGTAAATTGCAAGGTAATATTATAAACAACTAATGAGAAATAAATCAATTAATAGACATATGGCCAGATTGAAAGACACATAAAACATGAATAAAATCGCACTTATAGTTGCAGAAATTATCTCTTATCGATAAATTAGCCTATTCATGAATTGAATTGACTGAGATTGAGTACATGTTCCTATATTCTTTTCATTACCTGAAAATGTAAGATTGTTGACTTCACAGATCTTGAATTTCGTGTGAAATCATAGTACCAACCCCCTTTCTCAGTAGTTTGGCATTCCTATTAAGAGAACAAAAATAGGGGGGAGGGGAGGGAAATAGAGAGATTAAAAGGACATATACTGAAAGTATAATAAAATGCATACAAGATTCAAAAATTTAAAATGAAATCTGCCTTATTCGCTCCCTCCCCAGAGTGAGGAATGTTTTCATAATTCTTATATTGTTCCAGTCTACTCTCCCGATACTTCTCTCGTGTAATGCTGAGCATCGACCATTGAATACCTTGTATGTCTTTGCCTTCTCTAGCTTGAGCTGCTGTTGTGTCATATATTCTATTATTCTGGAAGAGAAACAAAAGTAAATGTGATTAAAATTTTCACAAACAAGAGTTTCTACAGGTCTTAAAACAGTTTATTCATTATAATGATGACATTTCAGTAACAAACCAAATCATCATAATCATCAAAATCAGAGTCCGAACTGGCAGCCTCGCCACCATTTAGTTCCTCCATATCATCAACAGCATCTTCCATTTCATATTCCATTTCCATGTCATCAGCACGATATGCCAGCTCATGAGACATGATAAAACTGCCCACCAAAAAAACAGCAATAAAGATTATCAGCAATAATAGCACACTGAACAGCTTCAGATTATTTCGCTTATTTACAAAAAAATTTGCACCTGTACACTAAAATGAGAATCGGAATATTTCCTCTTAATATTTAGTACCTTATGAAAAAATTAAGATTGCCAAAGAAAGCAGTTTGTCAGTGGCATAGCTTCAAATCATGTATCTTTGTATTAACACAAATGCATTCGTAGAATTGCAA
The DNA here is from genome assembly GCA_009725065.1 of Utricularia reniformis. NCBI lineage: Eukaryota > Viridiplantae > Streptophyta > Magnoliopsida > Lamiales > Lentibulariaceae > Utricularia > Utricularia reniformis. The sequence goes on from RWGZ01000122.1 coordinate 553,070, forward strand.
TCCAGAATTAAAAGACGCCAAACGCTTTCAGCACGAATCTCACCCACCTTGGTTAATGCCGATACCGACCAATCAACTACAATCAAACAAGACAGACGCATCTAACAACGTGACGTCTACGAACCAAAGGTCGCCGCAACAACATTGAACAAAAAATTACAAACCAAACAATGGTTTTTTTACCGAAAAATCTATTCCGCACAAATCATGCAACAAAAAATCGCCAGTTAATAGAATATACTGTTCCTAACTAGTCATAAAATAAAAAAAAAATCTAGCACGGAACAAACCGCATAAAAAGTACACTAAACCAGAGCGAACAAGAATCGTAGTGAATCAAGAGATTGCTACCTCTTTCACAAAAGAAAAACCGAGAAGAACTCTTGCTCCAATTCGGATTCAGAAGCCTAATCAGGATAATATTAAGAAAAAATCTTCAGGAAAAGGCGATCCAGAAACTTGCCGACGAAAGAGTGGGAGGGAGGGAGAGAGATTCGTTTTGTATCTTTTTCCTCTGGTTTTGTGCATGGCAATGAAAGGGACTTTTTGACCTATTCCTAATTCCAATACCCGAATTTCTTTAATAAACCAGATTTCTTTCTTTCCGCCTAAAACGGAATTTGTCTTTTCGGTGAGGGTGTTTTTGTAAAAGATATATTTTACAATTACTATAAAAATTATGATTATGATTTTTATTTTTATTTTGCTTTTGCTTTATATCAATTTAGAAGAGACTACGCACAAATTTAGTTCTCATAGTTTCATTTTTTAGCAATTTTGATCCTCATATTTTGACAATTGTGACAGATTAAGTCCCTTAACTTTATTTGTGTCAAAATTAGTTCTTCTACTTTACCACATTTGACAAATTGGGTCCTCCAAATTTTATTTTATAGCAAATTTGGTCCCCAAAGTTTGTAATTTTTCATTTTTATATAATACAGAGACTAATTTTGACACTACGATCAAACAATATGGACCGGTTTTGTTCGATTTCATTTGGAGAATTAAATATGAAATTTGAGGATCGATTTTGCCAAATGTTCCAAAATAGGAGGATCGATTTTGTCAAATGTTCAAAATTCGAGAACTGAAAATGCCAAAATGATCAAACTACGAGGACAAAAAACGATATTTTCTCATTTAGAAACAATGTTCTCACATTTGAATTCCTAATTTCTACACACTTCCATTGGCTATGCCCAACAGTGCATCCTAATATATGATATCAATCATAGTGCAAATATCGATCTGGACTAAAACAATATTTCAAAGAGTGATGAAAATATTGCTTCAATCTCAATAACAATAACGACAATGACAAAAAACGCAAGTTAAGGAGTTTATAGAAGGATATAATTACGGAAAAGCTATTGGGGGTCTTTTGAAACCATGGAGAACGCAAAGGCTAGTTGTCCGACTTGGAGACTCGTTTTGCGTTTACGGTATTACCCTTCCAAGTTACGAGCCTTTGCTTATCAATTATTAAAAAATAGATAACCCGAAATTATCAATAAGTTAATAATTGTAAAATACACAATTTCAATTCTTCAAATTTACCATAAAATTAATTCACATTTTAATATTTTAAAAATGAAATCAAATCTTTCAAGTTGGTTATATNCATATCATCAACAGCATCTTCCATTTCATATTCCATTTCCATGTCATCAGCACGATATGCCAGCTCATGAGACATGATAAAACTGCCCACCAAAAAAACAGCAATAAAGATTATCAGCAATAATAGCACACTGAACAGCTTCAGATTATTTCGCTTATTTACAATAAAATTTGCACCAGTACACTAAATGAGAATCGGAATATTTCCTCTTAATATTTATTACCTTATGAAAAAATTAAGATTGCCAAAGAAAGCAGTTTGTCAGTGGCATAGCTTCAAATCATGTATCTTTGTATTAACACAAATGCATTCGTAGAATTGCAATCCAGAATTAAAAGACGCCAAATGCTTTCAGCACGAATCTCACCCACCTTGGTTAATGCCGATACCGACCAATCAACTACAATCAAACAAGACAGACGCATCTAACAACGTGACGTCTACGAACCAAAGGTCGCCGCAACAACATTGAACAAAAAATTACAAACCAACAATGGTTTTTTTACCGAAAAATCTATTCCGCACAAATCATGCAACAAAAAATCGCCAGTTAATAGAATATACTGTTCCTAACTAGTCATAAAATAAAATAAAAATCTAGCACGGAACAAACCGCATAAAAAGTACACTAAACCAGAGCGAACAAGAATCGTAGTGAATCAAGAGATTGCTACCTCTTTCACAAAAGAAAAACCGAGAAGAACTCTTGCTCCAATTCGGATTCAGAAGCCTAATCAGGATAATATTAAGAAAAAATCTTCAGGAAAAGGCGATCCAGAAACTTGCCGACGAAAGAGTGGGAGGGAGGGAGAGAGATTCGTTTTGTATCTTTTTCCTCTGGTTTTGTGCATGGCAATGAAAGGGACTTTTTGACCTATTCCTAATTCCAATATCCGAATTTCTTTAATAAACCAGATTTCTTTCTTTCCGCCTAAAACGGAATTTGTCTTTTCGGTGAGGGTGTTTTTGTAAAAGATATATTTTACAATTACTATAAAAATTATGATTATGATTTTTATTTTTATTTTGCTTTTGCTTTATATCAATTTAGAAGGGAATACGCACAAATTTAGTTCTCGTAGTTTCATTTTTTAGCAATTTTGGTCCTCATATTTTGACAATTGTGACAGATTAAGTCTCTTAATTTTATTTGTGACAAAATTAGTTCTTCTACTTTACCACATTTGGCAAATTAGGTCATCCAAATTTTATTTTATGGCAAATTTGGTTCCCAAAGTTTGTAATTTGTAATTTTTTATTTTTATATAATACATAGACTAATTTTGCCACTACGATCAAACAACATGAACCGGTTTTGTTCGATTTCATTTGGAGAACTAAATATGAAATTTGATGATCAGTTTTGCCAAATATTCCAAAATAGGAGGATCGATTTTGTCAAATGTCCAAAATTCGATGATTGAAAATGTTAAAATGATCAAACTACGAGGACCAAAGACACAATTTTCTCATTTAAAAGCAATGTTCTCACATTTGAATTCCTAATTTCTACACACTTCCATTGGCTATGCCCAACAGTGCATCCTAATATATGATATCAATCATAGTGCAGATATGGATCTGGACTAAAACAATATTTCAAAGAGTGATGAAAATATTGCTTCAATCTCAATAACAATAACGACAATGACAAAAAACGCAAGTTAAGGAGTTTATAGAAGGATATGAAGAGTAAGTCATATATATATATGGCCCAAGTCCGATAAAATCAACCCAAAACACGAAACTGCTCTTAACAGGCCAAGGTTAAATAAGGCCCAAAATCAAGTAACCGTTGGTTTTGGAAAATAACAGAATAAAAACAGAGATGAAATGCAGAACGATTCAGAGCGACGAAATCAGAATTTTGGATGAATTCTTGGCAACCTGATTGTGAAACAAGAATCAAGGATCAAACTTCTGTGATCAAAGAGAAGAAGACGAAGATACCTGCTGCAGCGATGACTGTGATGACTTTTCCCGAGAGAGTTCGTCCTTCGGATTGAGGGGTGTTGGGATAGGCAGATTCTTTGATCTTTGTATATGTAAAGAAACGATAACTAGTGAATTAGATCCAGTGGGGATCTCGTGGTTTTTCCTCCGGGTGTTTTTCCCGGTTTTCCACGTAAAAGTACCGGTGTTCTCAATCATATAATCAAGATACTAAAAGGCTGTAAAAGGGAGATTAACGAAGAAGAGGATCTTATATGTTAAAGATTGAGCTCTACAGGATATAATTACGGAAAAGCTATTGGGGGTCTTTTGAAACCATGGAGAACGCAAAGGCTAGTTGTCCGACTTGGAGACTCGTTTTGCGTTTATGGTATTACCCTTCCAAGTTCCGAGCCTTTGCTTATCAATTATTAAAAAATAGATAACCCGAAATTATCAATAAGTTAATAATTGTAGAATACACAATTTCAATTCTTCAAATTTACCATAAAATTAATTCACATTTTAATATTTTAAAAATGAAATCAAATCTTTCAAGTTGGTTATATCATCTTAATTGAGTTTTTGTCTTTATACACGGCTTTGCTTTAAAAAAATTGGGGTGTGAAAATTTGTGCTATAATGTAATGTGATACAGTGGGTTTGTTTGATATACATTTTTAAAATTACGGTGTGGTGAGATGTGTATGGTGAGGTGAAGTGTTGTGAGATATGATAATCGTTAATTTTTAAATATGTTTGGTAAAATTGTGATATTATGATCGCGATTTACGTAAAAATACTAATATACCCTTATATATATAATAATAATAAATATAATTATATTATAATTAATAAAATTAATGGTAAATTAATATTTTCCAAAATCACGATGAGGTCACCACTGGTTTTAACAGGTGTGATGATATCTTGATTTTTTAACGATTATTACATCACAATTAAGCTTGTGTTTTGTGTAACATAAGAAAATCACGATCTGTGTAACAAACCCAGTAAAATGAGATGTAGTGAAATGATTGTGAATTTTTAAATATATTTGGTAAAATTGATATATCATAATAATATTTACGTAAAAATAAATATTAAAATATATTTTAAAATTCTTTTTAAAAATACGTAGATCCCGAACCCAAGCGCACTAGATACATGGAAGGACCCATGCCTCGACGATATCCCGAACACCCTTTAGAATTTACTCACTGGTCTTAACAAATAAAATTACAATGACATTCTAAAAAAACTCTTCTCAAGTACATTTTGCATCTCCCAATAGTGTTTTTATTCAAATTCACAAACAAAATAACATAAGTTCAACTGATCAAGTTATTCTACCGATGTCGATTCTCAGTTAGACAAGAACCGGTTCATCCAAGCACGAAAACGGGTCCAAGCGAGATGAACGGCATCCGCATCTTCATCAACAAGGCCCATCGTTTTTCTCCTCTGCATTGCATCAGGTGAAGTGTTCATAAAAGCATGTCCAATTCCTGGATATATGTAAACTTCATTGTTCACTCCAGACACCTTCAGTTTCTCTTCTAAAGCCTTTCCTGTCTAAACACGAAACCAAAAGCCGATAATAATGATCCTAAGATCGCTTGTATTCGGTTATTATTGTAATAATGAACAATATCCCACATCGGAAATGAGATGTTGTTTGGGTTGCTTCATAAGGGAGGATGTGGATCATAGTAAATGAATTGTTCATGTATTTTACGATGTGGTCTCCTCCCCTATACGTCATTTCCGAGCAAAGGGGTGGACACGGGTCCGGTCCAACGGATTACGGGTCGAACCCGTCAATCCATACGGGTCGAAAATACAGCTCAGCCCGTCAACGAGTTGACATAACCTAAACTAAAAACTTCAATTTTGACCCTAAAATTTTAAAAAATAAAAAATTGCTCACTTCAACCCGTTGACCTGTACACTAATATTTGGCAGGCCAGTCCACGGGTTGGCCCGTTTATATGGGTTGGGCCAGCCCATGCCCACCGCTACCCAAACACACTCTTCACATGAAATTGAACATGGTATCAGAGCGGTTCGGAAAATCTTGAATGACTTTGTCAGGGGTTAATCCAGTTTAATAAAATTGATCGGATTGGTAATCCACCGATTTGAATTGTCAAGTCTAATTTATCAGGTATTGAACTTGAGGGGATGTATTGAAATAATAAATAATATCCCACATCAGAAGTGAGATGTTTGGGTTGATTTATAAGAGGGAATGTGAATTATAGTAAATGACTTGTTTAAGTCTTTTACGGTGTGGTCTCCTCCTCCTATACATCATAACCAAACACACTCCCCACATGAAATTGACCAAACTCTAGAAACTCAACAGATCCATTCTTTTCTATTGCAATTTGTAAGTACCTTTGCATCCGAGAAGCCAGTAAAAGTGTCGAGTTCACCGAAATGAGCCTGCACGGGGACCTTAGCATGGACTGGATCTGCAAGTTCGGGTGACGGTACTCCGTAGAAAGCTACGACAGCATCAACACCAGGAACTAAAACAGAACTTGCAATAGCTAAAGCACCACCCATGCAGTATCCAGTTACTCCAATCTATAGATAAAATGACAATTCTAACTCCATTATCATACGAAAGATGAAGTAACTATAGAAATTCAGGATTCAATGAGTCGGGTGAGTGTCATGTATCACAGTCCATAAGAGAAATGAATCATATTGAAAAAAATAGGCCAAGTCAATTACTCATGATATCATTAACCGAAAAGAAATGAACAATCTTCGTGATCTAGAAGTTGCAAACCTTCTTTGAACCATTTTTCTTTAGCCAATTCACTGAAGCTTCAATATCCTTAACAGCACCTTTCCAGTCAAGGCCATCCATTAAGTGTTGCGCCTCGGCAACATCCAAGCCGACTTTACCACGGTACAAACTAATCCGAAAAGACGTAACATGTCGAAATCTAGATAATGGGTGTAAAGAAACTAGATTGAGGCAAAATTACGATGATTCTTACTCAGGGATCAAGGCCTTGTAGCCTGAATCAAACTGAGATATCTTATGAGCATGATTTTTTATCTCAAAATCAACACCCCACCATTCCTGAAGCACAACAATTCCTGGGGCATCCTCTTTGCCGATCACATAAGCGTCAAACGTCTAATTGTCACATTCCCACAACAATAAATCAACAAATTAAACATCATGTAGTTCAATTATTGAGTAAAAACGCGTAAAAACGATCGAATTAAATCAATAAATCCCGTTCGTTCACACTTACCCATCGTCATTTCGGCTAAACTCTACAATTTCGACAACCCAGGACAAAGAACAGAATGGTGAAGCTTGTAAGATCAGTACCGTATCGTCTCTTTGAATCTGAACTTTCTTGAAAGGTGAAGCGGCAGAGGAGTCATCAGCCATTGAGCGAAACTGGGTAAATGACCAGTGAGGTGCGAACTGGGCCTTGCGGAGAGAAAACGACGGTGATAAATTGAACCGAGTTTTGGGGAAAATGGATCTAACGAAGCATCTAGAACAAACTGATGACATCGCTTCGTTTCCTTGTAGGGCTTTGCTCCATATTCATTATGATTACCTCATTTATATTTAATTATTGGGTGATGTTTGCCACGATCCCAACTTACGGATTGTGTGAAAGATATGCCATCCAAGTTACGAAATTGTAAATATGATACACTTGTTGATAAAAACTATCCATTTATAACTCTCCAACTTCAATTAAATGCAAATAAGACACCTTAAGTTTCCAATACCGTTTATGACTGATATTTTAATGAACTCGTTAATTTTTAATATTTCATTGACAATTGTTGAACATCAAGAGTAATTTTTGTATAATTTTTTAAACGTGTCCTATTTGCGTACTTTGTAATAAGTTTTCAAATGGTTTTCAACTTACAGAAAACTGGGTGCTAAATGTCAGGGGTAAAAAAGAAACAGTATTAATAACTTTAAGTGTTATTCTTGCAATTTCTTAAATTGGATGGCATGCTCTTTACACATCTCTTAAGTTGGGGGCTAATTATGCATTTTTCTCTTTAATTATTACTACCAAATTTGGTCATTATAGTTTTATTATTTTAATACTTTTTATATCCAAAAATATGAAAATGACAAAGTTGTTCACATCATTTCCATATTTAATCCTCAAAATTTAGTTTACATATTTAATTGGTCTACAAAAATTTTCAATTTTATTAAATGAGTCGATCAAAATCAAATTTTGGAAACTGATTTTACCACTCTAAGTGTGTATTCTATATAAATTATATAATAAATAATCAAAATGTATAATTAAAATCTGCATAGTATTCTTTGTAAATATATATTAAATTATAAAATGTAAAAGCATTCTATATAAATATAGAATGTGAATTGAATTATAATATAAGAATAATTATTTCCATTATTTATAAATATGAAATTATAATTCTAAATTAAAATAATATTTGTAAATATAAAACAAATTAATAACAACTCTTATAAAACAAAATCATATAATAAAAAGAAAAAAATTTGAACGCGATATTGTTGAAGAAGAAACCAAACAAGTAAGAATATAAATGCAAAATTATAGAAAAAAAATATTCACTATTGTAAAAAAGATGAAAATTTGATCTGAAAAAACTATATATATGTGAAATATAAAAAGTAGAATGAATAATACATTTTCAAAATCAAGTATGAACTAAATTATGTATTATAGTTGAAAAATCAGAATGTATTGTGAATCAGAAATTATAATTAGAATTTAAAACGGATACAATTCTATTACAAAAACAGATTATATATTCTATAATGCATAATTTGTACAGAACACCGCCTAAGTATCTGAGTTACCAAATATTGTAAACCAAATATATCAAAAATTTAAAGTTCATGCACTAAATATATGATGAAATGCACAATTTTCTCATTAAATTTAATTTATTACTACAAAACTGTTAGAAAATAAATGAATTATTATTAAATCTTAAGATTTAATATTTTATTATAATTTATATTTCGATATTTGTTTTTAAATAAAAATAGACTAATATTTATTAATTTCTTTAATGAATTTCTATCATTTTAAAAACAAATATTCAAATACATAATACAAACAAAAAAAATTATTTTTCCGATAATGACTAACTATTACACAAACACTAAGTTGAATTAATTAATTTTATAATGTTTTAAGATGAATATGTAAATTACCAATCTAAAAAACTTAGTGACTAAAAATATTTATTGTTTTATAATGATATACTACTATAACACCTACAAGAGTAGTCAAATATTTTGTTAAAATACTAAGTGATTTATTATTATTATTACTATATGTGACATTATGTAAAATGATTTAATTTTAAAAATTTAAATTGATACTTTTTCTCGAAAATTAATAAATGAGCTTATAGAGTAGTATAGTTTAATAAAATTAATTGATTGATTATTGATATACCAATTTGAATGATCAAGTTAATGTTTTTAGGTGCTTATAGAGTTTTTGGAAATATTATGAATATGATTTGTCCTAACTTGTAATTGAAAAATAAATTAATATTATTTGTAAATGATATATAATTAACAATGTTTTTATATCAATCCAGAAATTACGTATCGATCCAAATCGGTATGAACGGTACGATCGGTATACTGGACGATACCAAATTTTATTTTAAAAAAATTAATATTTAATTAATTTTTTAGGATCAGATCCGAAAAAACCCAAAAATCGACCCTAATACCCGATACAAAAAAAAATACCGATACCGAACGAAATTTGACGTACTGGATAATTAATTAAAAATAATAACAAAATTTATTTTATAAAATCATGATCAACTCGCAATAGAATCGTCTCACCTCCTCACTATTTCTCTCACGATGTTTAAATCGATTCGAGTACTACAATTTTTAACAGATTAGCCCTACAAATCGACTCCGTGCTGCATACATTTTAACACAATTTTTCAATGATACAAAACCATTTCTTACAATTTGCATATGACAAGAAAACTTCCCTTTTTTTACCAGCATCAGCCTGAAACACTGCAAAAAACGCTGCTAAAAAACATAACATGCTTCTTCAAAGTATAAAGAGCTGTGACTTGTGATCAATTCCACTGAACACAAAACTCCCCTTCATCGGAACAAATTGTCGAGTAATCAGCTGCACAGACACACCCGAATCTCAGTTTCTATATAACCGTAGCTAAAAACGAACGTAAAGGGTGTTACGTATTATCATTAACAAACCTTGATCACTTCCTGTGATGCTATTCCACCTATGAATGCAGCTACGGCATGAAGCTCTGATGCTCCGTAACGGCACATCTCGTTGATGAGATCTTCCGATAAGATTGTTCCGTTGTAACCCACATCACTAAGTAGAGTTACAGCACTTGTTTTCAATCTTGAGATCTCTAAATCCATTTCACTGAATGAAAAAGTATTTAAGTTGCAGGTACAAATCTGTTGAGACTCAAGATAAATGATTTTGCGGGTTTTTTCACCTGTCCAATTGTCCAGGGAATGTGTTGTAGTTCGCAGCAAACCGATCGGAAGCACGGAGAAGAATATAAAATCCTGCAGCCGTGCTGCATAAGAATAGCATGGAGTTGATGAATAAGACTAATGGAGCTAGGAGGGAATGGAATAAATAAATTTACGAAGTAAGCTTGTAGTTGAAATTTAATGAAGCTATACCGATGGACCGGATCGGTCGTTAGAACCTAAGCCAAGATCTTTGTTAGGAATGGAGATTGAGTGATAGTCGAAGGGCTAATGTCGATCGATGTGGAAGATCGACCGAGGAAACCTGACATGAAGAGGTGATGTTGATCGACTTGATCAATTCTGTCGACTGATCAAGGATACCGATAAGGCAATTGTGATGGTTCTATTTGATAACGATCGGATTGGACTTGGATCGATATATCTTGTTGACTACATATATGGAAAATGTAATCAAAGATATAGAAATAGTACCGAATATTTTCTAGATTAGATCATAATTTGACTCAATAAATAGTGTCCTCGGGAACACAATCATAATAAATCAAAGGTGTAACATACTGTTCTCTATTCTTCTTGTGATAGTAAGTTCACGATCGAGGTTTATCGGTCACGTGGTTTTTCCCGGTGTTGGGTTTCCACGCTAAATCTCGTGTCTTCTACTTTTCTTCATTTACATTTGATTTTCATTGCATTAATTCGATCCAGCCACGCATAACGGGAATCTTTTCTCTTTCGGAGGGAATTTTCCCAACAATCTTAACATCCCTAAGGGTAAGTGTAATGAAACAAATTACCTGTAATCTTCATCTGTGAGATACTTTACCAGTTCCGATTGGACGGGAACACTAAACTCATCTTCAATAGAACGATATCTGCATACCTATAAAGAAAAAATCTATTACCGGGATGGATCGGATCGATCATCTTCGTTTTGCATTTTCAAGAGTTTTGAAAAATAACCTTAAGTTTCCGAGCATTTTTGCAGAAATTTTTTATGGTTGTCTTTGATATGCTATCAGGATCTCTCCCAATCTTCTTTAGTATCTTTTTAACATGCTTCTCTAACACAAGAACATCAGCTTCAGCTTTAGCTTGGTATATCTTCTGAAGGGCAACATATGATCTACAATCTCGAAAAGATACCGAAATGCACTATCAGAATCGTAGAGAAATAACGAGCTTAATCTCGACAAAATTGTCAATTACTCAGTTGCAGATGTCATATCTGGGATTGTTCCTTCTAGAGGTGGTGCACCATCACCTTCGTTGGCTATAAATTCCTGAAGTTTTATCAAATTTATCGAGAATCGTCGAAGCAAATGCTCATAAGAGAAGGCAGTAGGTAAACATATTAGTTGATGTTTACCTTGAGAGCTGCTACAAGTAACCAAAATTCAGATGAATTTGAATCATAATCAACACAACTATCGTTAATTATCTGTTGTAAGTCCGAACCTGGCGAAATAAATTCGGATATAAAGAGAACATCTTAAAGAAAAAACACAAGAAAAACAAATATATTTCACAAGCTATAGCATCACCCTAGTATTCGAAAAGTGCAAGTCTTGACGATTAATAATTCAAAGTTCAAATGATTTATTCGTCAAATCACAAAACCCGGCTTCATATTAGAAAAAAAAAAGGAAAAACACAATCCATTTGCCATACTAAGTAACTTATTTTAATGAGAAATGTATCATAAGGTACTTTGACTTACTGATTCCTTTAGGTGAAAAGACCTTGAAAGATGCTTCAATAGCTTCTTTATAATTCTCTTCATCGGGTGCGATCATCATGTCTTTGATTAAATCCTAGAGCATTCACATTGATCAAATCAGCCACTCCGAAAGAAAGCAAAAGCAAACAGTATGCAAACTAACACGGTAAAGAGTTCGCTGAGTACCTTAAATTTTTTCTTTTCTTCTCTAGTTGATGGAAGCTTCCCATCATGAGTTTTCGCCCAATGCTCCGTCATCTTAATGAGGATTATGGCATAGGGTGTGTGCTTATGAACTACTGGATCGGTTGAATCAAGATCTATCATATCTACAAATCTGGCAAAATAGAGTGTTTAACTGATGATTTTAGTATAGAATTCATCGAAAGAAATGAGATTATTACGTATCTAACAACATTACTATTAAGAAAATAAAAAGAAAAGGCAAACCTTTTGAGCTCTGGCCATGGATTATTCAATCGAAGATCATCTAGAAAATGGTCTGGCTTTGATTCAATCACTGTATGCTCCTGCAGAAGAAATTATTTATGATCCATGAATTAAAGGCGTTTGGATAAACTTCAATTAGATGTATTTTTTACACTGAAAGAAGATCAAAATATTAAGTCGAGTACGGTACCATGAATTCAAGAGGGATGGACGGAAATTTTACAACAAACATTGATTTCTAACCAGCTTTTAAACCCCGTTATTAGAAATGAAAACAAAACGAATATTAAAATAACAATCTTAAAACATTCATTCTTTACGTTAAACTCCTCTGGTGCGAATATCGTACCAGACTTAAAGGCCGTTATTTGACGTACCAGCCGATATGAAAACATTGCTTTTACCTCCTCCAAACAAAAAACAGAAAAATAACACTCTCACCGCCAAAAATAGAAATAAAAGATTATCTAAAGTTACCTTTACACTGATCCGAACAAAGCCAGTGAGACCATATGATCGTGCGAATATCAGCATGATGTTTTTTTCTAAGCATATTTTATCCAGTTTCAGCATTGAAGTTTCAGTAAGCTGAAAAACAAGTTATCACAAAAATTTGTATGCAACTGATTACCTACTAAGGAAAACAAACAAAATAATGGAGCAAATACAATGCATTTCAACTAAACTAGCCTTAAAAGCACAGACAAAAACAGAAAAAAAATACAGAGAAGTGAAAATAGCACATATGTGGTAACAATTAACGAGAATAATGGGTTCGATTCATGAATCCGGATACGAAGTTTCAGTAAGCTGAAAAACAAGTTATCACAAAACTTCGTATGCAACTGATAACCTACTATGGGTAACAAACAGAAGAATGGAGCAAATACAATGTATTTCAACTAAACTAGCCTTAAAAGCACAGGCAAAAACAGAAACAAAATACAGAGAAGTGAAAATAGCACATATGTGGTAACAATTAATGAGAATAATGGGTTCGATTCATGAAGGATACAAACATTTGAACACAAAATATAGCATATTTCGAATACATATTTCTTATAGTCAAGATCACAGGTAAAATGAACACATATCCGCACCTGTGTGGCCACAACCAATGTAAACTGTTTGAAGAATTCTGGGTTAGATTCAATTAACTTGTCTGGATATTCCTCAATAAACTTTGCCTTAACCGCATCATTCAATTCCTCTAGAAACGCACAAACGGTTTTTGACTTGGATTGCCCCACACTCGCTTCATCAACTAAATAATCAAGAAACAAAGTAAAAGACTGTAATCAAACTTGCATTTGCACGAATAAAAAAACATACCCATAAAATTATTTCCCAGGTCTCCAAGTTCAACTTTGCTTCCATCAACCAAAGTAATGCTTCCAACTCCACCAAGAACTAAATTTTTCAAAGTTTCTGAACCTGTTGGGCCACAATTTAACAAGCATACGCTTGACTTTTCTAGCGCCGCTTGCCCTTGCTCACCCCAAATTCTGCAACGCAATGATTGATCTTTGAAAAATAAGCTGGAACACGGGATTAAACACAAGAAAAGAAATTGATCTCACCTAAGCTGACGATCGTACTTCGCCTTGGGCTCAGCCATGGATATATACTTGCGTACACCCAAACCCAGAAACAAACACTTCCTTTTTCTCTTGGTGGGTTTTAGAAGGTTTTATTTTAAAAATACCGAATTTCCTAGTTAAAAATAATAATAATAATAATTTATGGGTGACAAATTATTAAATATATTTATTAATGTCAATAATGTTTGTAAATATTTAATCATTTTTCATCTCTTTTAGGTTCTTGAAGACTTCAATTCGAAATGTTTTAAGTTTGTTGGAGAATTTTATATTTAGGATCATTGTAGACTCATTGGGTCTTACATCGAGTCGATTCGTAAACTTTACGAATAGAATAGATCAAAGTTCAATAGCTTGATTTTTATAACCGCGTTAATTTGGAAACTTCACAAATCGAATAGATCAAAGTTCAAGAACTTGATTTTTTATACCCTAGTCGAGGTCAGTTCGAATTCAAATTCATAACGAACTGAACATCGAACCACAAAATATCTAAATAATCGAATCGAGTCGATTCGTGAACCATTATTATTAATAATATAATAGGACGATACACAAATTTGGTCCTCATAATTTCATGATTATGGTGATTTTGATCCATAAAGTTGTATGATTGTATCAATTATAATCTGCAAAGTATGAAGATCGCACAACATATGTTCATATTTTGTAAGTGTTGACTTAAACAGTCTTCAAAGTTCAGTTTGTATGGCATAATTAATTTCAAAAGTTTTAAAATTTAACAAATGTGATCATTAGATAAAATCAAATTTTGGAAACCGATTTTTCCACTTGAGGACCTGCTTTGTCAAATCTTATCTAATTGGAGGATTAAAATTGATAAATATATATTTGGAGAACTAAATATGAGAAAATTACATTAATTACTAATTAATGCAGTACAAATCCGTGTCGGGTGCGAGTCTTACACGGATTCTCCAAACCTATTGAAGCATCCTGCTATCATAGATAATTAGCCCCTAAACTTTCGAACTGTGTAGATGACATGTCTTTCAACTTACGAAATTGCAAGAATGACACCTAAAGTTATCAATACCGTTTGTTTTTTAACCCTAACATTTTAGCGCCAGTTTTCGGTAAGTTGAAAACCGTTTGAAAACCCCTCAAAAATTATACAACTAAGCCTATTTTGAAAAATTATACAAAATTTACACTTGATATTCGAGAATTGTGCATAAAATATAAAAATTTACAAATTCATTAAAGTGTCAATAATAAACAGTATTGGAAACTTGAGGTGTCTTATGTACATTTAATTGAAGTTTGAGGACTACAAATATATATTTTTGTTCAAAAATATACCATATTTGCAATTTCATAATTTGAATAACATATCCTTTACACTGCTTGTAAGTTGGACCATGATCAAACATCACCCAACTAAATATATTATTATAAATTATAAGTATCAAATTTATGAAAAAATTGAGAAATAAGAATATCATTTTATCAATATAATATATATTATAATATTTAATTTATAATATAACTAAAATATCATATCCTTATTTATATATATATATTATTTTTTAACACAAACATTTACATATAGCGCCATCAGATCAAACTCTCGTAAGTATAACACAGTATGAACAACGATGATGAAGATCCGTACCATTTATAAGAACTGGCGAAGTGTAGTTTTCAACAAATGATCAACGATGATCCTGCTCGTCTTCTCAGAAGGATGAAAAGAATCCCAAAACACATACTTATTCGCATCTGAACATGTCAATGGATTCATCTCAGAACACAAGTATCCCATTTCAAACAATCCCGTCGAGCAACAAGCAACCGATGTCACTTCAATTCCTGCCCACAAAACCAATCGAATCAGATCTACAACTTGTGAATTTGAACGATTACTGAAAGAAATTCTCACCGTAGATTGCCGGCTTATGGATGATTGACTTGAAAATGAAATAAGGGTTCGAGAATACGATCTGACTTTCAGTTAATTCGGAATTGAGTTTCTTCACCATACCGTCCAATTTTACATTGAATTCATACGAAACGGCGTTGTAAGACGCTTTACAGCCGGTTCCGTCGCCGTTGAAGAAATTTGTTGTTCTTTCGAGAGGTAAGCATCCCATTGGTGGAAGTCCGGTGAAAGACATCTTTCGGGCTCCCAATTTGTGTAATTCCTTCACGAAATTGTCGGCTATTCCGATTAGGTAATCCTGAAATTGACCGATTGTGTATTTTGCTCGAGTTGATGGAAGAGTGTAGAAATTCTCCAGGAAATCGTTTGTGCCTAAACTGATTAGGTACAGAGAGTTCTTTACAATCGCCGCCGCGTCGACGTCGCCGAGGTACGCTCTCAGTTTGTTCTTGTATTCCTTGAAGTACTCCACTTCTTTCCATAGAGGTATCACATTCTGCAACAATTTTAATAACCGTAGTTTTGATGAGAAAATGTCTTCAAATTTTCATAATTTTTCAAATTTTATCTACATAATTTTAATAATATTTAATTATTAAAAATTTAATGTTTTAGCAAATTTTGTTTTTGAAATACTTGACAAATTAAATCACTAAATTTACAAAATCAGTTAATAAAATTTGATTTTGATCAAATATCTCAATTATCAAAATTAAAAAATTAGAGATCAATTATATCATATAGACTAAACTTTATAGATTAATTTGACCAAAATTACAAAGTATTGGAGCGATTTTGTCATCTTCATAATTCGGGAAAACAATTGTCACAATCATAAAATTGTATGTACCAAAATGTCAAAATTATGAGTTATGTATTGCATATTTCCCATTCTCCCAATTTTTAAAATTATAAAAATACAATTAAAAATTGTTACATTAATCATAAATGTTAAACAAATATATCATATTTTTAAAGTTTTATAATTATATATTTTATATTAGAATATCTAAATCATTCCAATTGATTCTAATATATATTAATATTTTTAAATATATCACTTATAAAGTATTCTTTGTATTTGATATTTTAACTCATAAAATTTATATATAAGAACTTTGAAAATTACAATAAAATCTCTAGTTATTAAAATTGTTTACAATAAAATAAACAGAAAACCATTAATATTTATTCAACAAAATTACAATAACGCATATACAACTTTGGATGTAAATATACAATTTTCCATTATCGTTTTTACGATATTTTAAAATTTGTAATACTCAAATCTCATATTTAAAATTCTTTATTTCTATAAATATTATAAAATATAAAAATAACTATATTCCGATATTTTCATCAATGAAGCGATAAATTTATTGTATAGGTAGTTGTCGATGCATAAGTGTCACTTGTAATAACTCGAGATGTATTTGTGAGTAAAAATATTGAATCCAATATAGATTCTAAGGGTGTGTTCTGTGTGTATTATGAGAATGTAAATGTGTTTTCAGAATAGATTATCAGAATATATTTATAGAATATGAATCTGTTTAGGTGTTCTGTATAGTAAATAATGAATAATGAAATAAGAATGATATTCTATAAAATATGGTTATCAGAATATGTACTAAGTAATATTAATTTGATCTATATTAATAATACCTTACTCCTTTTAAAATATTGAATTAGAAAATTTGATTTTTTTTAAAAAAATAAAGAAAATAGAAAAACTTACAAGTACATTAGAAGTAGCATTATCAAATCCAGTGCCAGCAGAAGCAAACGAAACTCCAAACGCAAAATCGGAGATATTATACATTGGATCCAAGTAAGCAGGAACAAACGGCCGGAGCCCAAACGCCTCCGATATAAGGTCCGGCGGAACCTTACCGTTAGAGAATCTCCCAGTCGGCCGACCGCCGTAAAAATCCCTTCCATAAGGACGGAAATTGCTCTTCAAAACAGTGGGAATTCCGTTATTATTTCCGGCATCCACCGATGAGTCACCGAACACGATCACCGCCGGAACATTTTTCGCGGCAGNAATTTGTTGTTCTTTCGAGAGGTAAGCATCCCATTGGTGGAAGTCCGGTGAAAGACATCTTTCGGGCTCCCAATTTGTGTAATTCCTTCACGAAATTGTCGGCTATTCCGATTAGGTAATCCTGAAATTGACCGATTGTGTATTTTGCTCGAGTTGATGGAAGAGTGTAGAAATTCTCCAGGAAATCGTTTGTGCCTAAACTGATTAGGTACAGAGAGTTCTTTACAATCGCCGCCGCGTCGACGTCGCCGAGGTACGCTCTCAGTTTGTTCTTGTATTCCTTGAAGTACTCCACTTCTTTCCATAGAGGTATCACATTCTGCAACAATTTTAATAACCGTAGTTTTGATGAGAAAATGTCTTCAAATTTTCATAATTTTTCAAATTTTATCTACATAATTTTAATAATATTTAATTATTAAAAATTTAATGTTTTAGCAAATTTTGTCTTTTGAAATACTTGACAAATTAGATCACTAAATTCACAACATCGGTCAATGAAATTTGATTTTGATCAAATATCTCAATTATCAAAATTAAAAAATTAGAGATCAATTATATCATATAGACAAAACTTTATAGATTAATTTGACCAAAATTACAAAGTATTAAAGCGATTTTCTCATCTTCATAATTAGGGAAGACAATTGTCACAATCATAAAATTGTATGTACCAAAATGTCAAAATTATAAGTTATGTATTGCATATTTCCCATTCTCCCAATTTTTAAAATTATAAAAATACAATTAAAAATTGTTACATTAATCTTAAATGTTAAACAAATATATCATATTTTTTAAGTTTTATAATTATATATTTTATATTAGAATATCTAAATCATTCCAATTGATTCTAATATATATTAATATTTTTAAATATATCACTTATAAAGTATTCTTTGTATTTGATATTTTAACTCATAAAATTTATATATAAGTACTTTGAAAATTACAATAAAATCTCTAGTTATTAA
Organism: Utricularia reniformis; assembly: GCA_009725065.1. Taxonomy (NCBI): domain Eukaryota; kingdom Viridiplantae; phylum Streptophyta; class Magnoliopsida; order Lamiales; family Lentibulariaceae; genus Utricularia; species Utricularia reniformis. The sequence continues at coordinate 571,844 of RWGZ01000122.1, forward strand.
AATTGTTTACAACAAAATAAATAGAAAACCATTAATATTTATTCAACAAAATTACAATAACGCATATACAACTTTGGATGTAAATATACAATTTTCCGTTATCAGAATGGATTATCAGAATATATTTATAGAATGTGAATCTATTTAGGTGTTCTGTATAGTAAATAATGAATAATGAAATAAGAATGATGTTCTGTAAAATATTGTTATGAGAATGTATTATAAGTACTAAAATACTATTAAGAATGCAATCAGAATATGTACTAACTAATATTAATTTGATCTATATTAATAATACCTTACTCCTTTTAAATATTGAATTAGAAAATTTGATTTTTTAAAAAAAAATAAAGAAAATAGAAAAACTTACAAGTACATTAGAAGTAGCATTATCAAATCCAGTGCCAGCAGAAGCAAACGAAACTCCAAACGCAAAATCGGAGATATTATACATTGGATCCAAGTAAGCAGGAACAAACGGCCGGAGCCCAAACGCCTCCGATATAAGGTCCGGCGGAACCTTACCGTTAGAGAATCTCCCAGTCGGCCGACCGCCGTAAAAATCCCTCCCATAAGGACGGAAATTGCTCTTCAAAACAGTGGGAATTCCGTTATTATTTCCGGCATCCACCGATGAGTCACCGAACACGATCACCGCCGGAACATTTTTCGCGGCAGCGGAAAGGAGAAAAACAAGGAGGAGGAGGAGAAACGCAGTCGCCGGAGGCATTTCATGAATTGGGGGAATGTTGGTTTGGAGGTGGTGGTGTGGTTAATTATATAAGCGTGGATATATTATGGACACGGGAAAAGTTTGGTGAGTGGGTGTGTAGATTAGTTATGGTGAGGATTAGTGTAATATTAAAATAATAATATTTGTTATTAATTATGATTAAATTGTATCATTGTCAACATTATTATTCTCTACTTTTCTCCTTCTTAAAGTACCGTTGAAGTTGATTATTAATTATCATGACCCACACTCTTTATCCATATCTTGGTTTACTTTAATTGTATAATGGTTTCTTTTATGTTTCGATTAAAACTTTAGTTTGAACTTAATTTTTTTCGAATCGAGCCTAAGTTAGAATTCCTAATGAACCAACACTCAAACCTTATTCAAGATTGTTGAAATATATAACAATTGTCCCGAATCAAAAGTGAGGTGTAGTTTATATTAGGTTATATAAAATACAGTAGTCCATAATAAATGATTTATTCAAGTTTTTAAAATTGTATTTTTTTTATATATTATATATGAGCACACTCTCCAGATGAAATTGACTATATTTTATAAATTTAACATGATATCAAAACAGATTTGGAAAATCATGAGTGATCTTGCGGGGTTAGTTCGACTTAATTAAATTGATTGATTGGTAATCCACTGATTTGAATTATCATGTCCAACTTGTCAAATAGTTAGATTTAATGAGTATGTATTGAAATATGCAACAATTATCCCACATCAGAAGTGAGTGTAGTTTAGAATGATTTATAGGAAATTTTTTTGTATATAGTAGATGATATGTTCAAATCTTTTAAAGTGTGATATCTTTCATATTGTACGGTATAATTTTGCACACTTGCGGCGCAAATTGACCTGACTCTATAAATGTAACGAAGGTTCGTCATTTGTATCTAGGTTTGTGAACTAATTATATCTGATCGCTTATTTTTTGGTCGAATTCGGGCAGACAAGGTAGCCCGGAAGGATCAGATTAATTTTTAAATAATGACTATATAAAGTTTTAAATTGGAATATAATTTCATTAAAGTGAAAATTCAAATTTTAGCTTGCAAAATGATCATCTCTTAAATCCATTTGTTTAATTAGAATAATTGACTTAAACTTAATGAAATTGTTCTTTGAGTTTTAATTTGGTCTTGATATTGTTTGAGTTTTCATTAAATTTTTTAAAATAATGTTTTGCTTAGATAGGGACCATAAATTTTACTAGTTATTCCACACCCAATCCACATAGTCGGGTTGGAATAGATCACTAACCGTAGTTCATGAGCAATATTTTCATGCAAACTGGTATACCGTACGTAAAAAACCGAATAGTATCGGTATTTTTTTCGATACCATACGGTACCGAGTTTTATGGTTAGATTTCGGGTTTTTTCGAGTCCGACTATAAAAAAATAATTAAATATTATTTTATAAAAAATCTAATATACATATTGTTGTGGTCTGAAAATCGGAGGTGTCAACAGTCGTCCGATTCGTTACAAGAAGAACTTGGTTTTAATTTGTTTAGTATGGGGAGAATGATTATGAATCAAACAGAAAAGGACAAATCAATTTTAGAGTGGAAAATCACTAAAAGATTGGGAAAAAAACACTTGATTAAGAGTTGAAAACGCTCTTAGTCGATTCACTGATCAAGCTGTTCATCACAAATTCCATGATCGATTTAGAGGTAACAAGGGAGGGGAAAGCTAATGGAAAATAAAGCCGAGCCGAAGAAGTGAATTTTATTTACGTTTCCCAAGTGTCCATTTTATACACATTTTCTGCTGTGTGAACAGTAGGGTGTCGTCTTGTGTTTGTCTCATTCGGTTAGGTTGGCTCTTGTTGGGCAGGACAGCCGCTGGGCGTGGCTCTATACGGTTTCGTGGCGCCAGGTCTTTCGGCGCTACTAGCCGGTTGTCTCCAGATCAAAAGGATGTCCATACAACTTTATCAGACACGTCTCTGACAGGATTGTCAGAGGTTGTTGTCACATGTTGAGAAATGTGGATGGTCCGAAGTATAGTCTGTGCGTCCTTGACCGATCGGTCTCTATGAGGAGGAGAATGCATGACTCTATCGATCTTTCTCGATCAATAAGAACGGGTCTTCGGGCCTGACTGTTCTTGTCGGGCCATCCATTTACGTGAGCCGGATATGGGCCTCCAAGTTCGGCTTATGTCATTTTGGCTGCCTGACTAAGCTTGGGTCTAACCAGGTTCGAGGTACCGGGTTCTGAAGATCTCATCACATATAAAAATAGAATTTAGTACCGGTCGGTATACCATTCGTACCTATCATATTGTTACGAACCGATTTAAAAACATTGTTCATGAGTCAATAATATGTATTATTTTGTTATTTGTGATATTTTGTCCAGATTAATTACTAAAAGACTACATTTTGACAATTTTGGAATACTTGATCACCCCATCAATTCAATCCACAAGTTTAACGGCCTATTCTGCATCTTGAATTCTTGTTTGTTTCGCCTTCGTTCTATGTATTTATTTATTTCAATTTTTGTGTTATTCATGCCCTTATGCTATGCTTGTTTGTTGTGGTTGTGTCGTGGTATGTATAATTTGGCTGGGTTCGAATCGTGGTCTCGTGATCTGGCCCGAGGCGTGGTAAACGTGTGGAGGCCTGAAGCGTGGAACGCGTGTTTTGTAACCGTTTGGTTCATTTGGTTTTGTGTGAGACATCTTTTATTTCATCAATTTTATCTTGATCTGATCATGGAACTTCGGCCGATATATTTTGGTTGCACTATGTGTTTTTGGATTCGCTTTTATTACATGGGTGTGGTGTTATTGGCGAATGATGATTTTAGATTCTCATCAGATAATTATGAATTTATTAAAGTGTGTGGTAAAATTGTAGTATTATAATAGTGATTTATGTAAAAATATCAATATATCATCCTTATAAATAAAAAGAATAAGTGTATTTATGTTTAAATTATGCGAATTAAGAGTATATCATTTATTTCACAAATCACGATCGTACCACATCTAGTTTTTAGCGATAAATGCATCGTTATTTTGATTTTGTTTTGTGTGTTTTTTAACGATTTCGTGATGGCGCCTTATCGCGGTACATTTTCATCGTTGTTCCAAACAAACTAGTAATCTCAAATTTATTAGTTTAATTGATTTTTAACATTAAGCATATTTACAGTTATTTTTTTATAATTGAAATACAAAACTTTTAATGAATTTCAATTTAAAATTCATTATTTAAAATAAATACTCCTTATTTAAAATCGGTGTATCCAACTTTGAATTTTTAACAATAAAATAAAAAATTGTATACAAATTAATCAAAGCTGAAATTATACAAATCTATAAAATTATTATTATTTACTTAAATATATATTTTTCTAATTTTAAAGTTTGTATTATTCAACTCTTATTAATTTAATAACGCTTCACACTATCAATAATGTTTTAACAATATTGTGATATGTGAATGAGTTCTATGGGTTTGAGAACATATTAATTTGTAATAATATAATTGTAATTATTTTATACTTTGCGATTTTATTTTATATATTATATTTAATTAAAATTTATCACTCGCCTACTTTAAGAAACAAATTTAATTTTCATATTCAATTATTAAAATTATAAGCTTTCTTACAATATATATTGTACTGTACATAAATAATGACAAACAACAACTAGAAATAACCTCATTCAAATCTTGCCATCTAAAAAGGAGGCTGTTTTAATGAACGCACGTTTATACGGGGCCCACGTGTCACATTAGCAAAATCGGCCGTTAGATTTGAAGATAATAATTATATATCTAAAATGTAGTTTTATTTCGTTTTCAGTTTTAATTAATCATAATCATGTCACTTTATTGCATCACGTCTTCCTTTTATTAACTATAGTTAATTTATTACTCTTTATAATATTTTCAATCATAATAAACATATATATCATTTATAATATAACTACCTTACATAGTTATGAACGTGATAATGGACCGAGTACGTATGAGTTCTGGTACCCGGTTAGACTAAAGAAGAAGTGTCAAGAGAAACCTCACAAAAAACGAAGAGGTTATAATAAGAGATAAGATCAAGTTTCGAAAGCATAAGGTGTTGGGCCACACTAGGGGAACCTCGAGTTAGGAATGGAAGTCATGTGATAGTCGATGGGCTCGATAGCGAGTAGTACCGACCAGGGAAAACTTAACATGAAGCGGTGATGTTGATTGGCTTGATCGGTCAAGTCGATCGATCAAGGGTACTAATCGGACAATTGTGATGAGTATATTTGAGAGCGATCGGATTAGACTTAGATCGAGATTTAATAGTATCAAATTATATATATTTTCCTTAATTGACCAATGAAATATATGGAATACGATATTGAGATAAATCTTATTGGTTAGATATATAGAAGAATATATTGAGGCATATCTTGTTGATTACGTATATGGGTGTCAATGGATTGGACTGGATTTAATCAAATCCGCAACCAATCAAAAAAATAAAATGAAACCAAATCCGATCCGAAATCCAAAAATATTTTTTTGTCAAATCTGAATCCAATCCGATGGATTCGTTAAAATCCGAATCCATCCAAATGATCTAAAATTCACCAGAAATAATTTAATCGTAAGTAAGAAAATTGAGTAATTAAGAAGTTTTTTCGAAACTTACTAATATTATTAAAAAATTATAAATTGATAATATTATAAATATTAAACAAAAAAATGAACAATAAAGATATTGTACATAATTACAAAATATAATCAATATTAGTATATCGAATTGTATATCATTTGTTACAAAATAAATAAGTGCAATTATCAAGATGTTATAATAATGCATGTCATAATAAAATTTTAATAAAAATTTTGAAAACGATATTCGTTGATCACAATTAATGAGAGCTACAGGATCGGGACCCCGTAATGGGCAAGACCCAACCTTATTGGGCCAACCCAGATGACCAGAGACGAACTCGCGCGGTCCAGGATCCTTAGTCTGGCTTATTTGAAATAACCGGCCCAAAGACCCACTAGTATTTCAGGACTGAGGTTTGAGTTAAGCGTAATCAAGAATATCTGAGGATCGACCCCTTAGATCGGTCCAAACCGGTTATAGACCACGCATCTCACGATCCGGGTATCTACATGCATTCCACGCTTTGGCCCTATTCACGCAGTCAGCGCTTCGGGCCTTGTCAGAGGATGTTACAGGGCGTGATCCACACGCGTCTCCCCTCTATAAATACATATCTAAAAGATAAGCTCAAGATGACCTTTTAGACGCACAAGAACATGCCGTTACTCTGCCGGTTAACTTCTTTGCGCTTTCTTATTTTCCTTGTCATTTTCATAAGCCAACTGTTTGTAATATGAACTATTCTATCAATGAATCGGTTCAGAGCGTTTCCAGCTCTTAGTCAACTGTTTTTTCCCCTTCTCCAAAGAGCATATTCATTGTTATAATATGCACACAACAACGAATATGCAGAAACTGACCATTGCTAACCATAGTGTTTCTCCCAACAATTAACTTAGTTATTAATTCTCCAATTAACAAATCATTTGCAGAGGCATTGTCTAGAGTTATTTTAAATACTTTTTTTTCAATTCTCCAATTAGCAAGCAAACTATATACATTCTCAGATAAACAATATCCCATGTGAGGTGGAGGCATATAAACATAGTTGATAATTCGTTTATACATTTTCCAATTAGAATCAATATAATGTGTAGTCAAAGTCAAAGTCAAATAACCATCACAAACAATTGAAGTCTATAAATCACTAGTTAAACAAATTCTTCCAAAACCTAATTTTAGTTCATTAGAAAGTTTGCAACTTTCTTTCTTGAACATACTCATAACATCATTTCTAGATGTATTTCGACTAATAGATTTCACTTCTGGCTATAGATATTTGTGAATATCTCGTATGCCCTCATATTCTATAAAATTAAAGGGAAGATCATGTGTTAATGATTCCTGATAACATTAATTCTATATATCTTTCTTTACTAAATACATGTGATCTTACAACAATCGATTTATGAGACTGATCAATTAATAATTGTCCAACATCCTTTACAAGACATCTATGACATTTTTCAAAATGTTTTCTCAAATTACTTGTGAATATCTCGCATGCCCTCATATTCTACAAAATTAAAGGGAATATCATGTTTAATGATTCCTGATAACATCAATTCTATATATCTTTCTTTACTAAATGCATGTGATCTTACAACAATCGATTTATGAGACTGATCAATTAATAATTGTCCAACATCCTTTACAAGACATCTATGACGTTTTTCAAAATGTTTTCTCAAATTACTTGTGAATATCTCGCATGCCCTCATATTCTACAAAATTAAAGGGAATATCATGTTTAATGATTCCTGATAACATCAATTCTATATATCTTTCTTTACTAAATGCATGTGATCTTACAACAATCGATTTATGAGACTGATCAATTAATAATTGTCCAACATCCTTTACAAGACATCTATGACGTTTTTCAAAATGTTTTCTCAAATTACTTGTGAATATCTCGCATGCCCTCATATTCTACAAAATTAAAGGGAATATCATGTTTAATGATTCCTGATAACATCAATTCTATATATCTTTCTTTACTAAATGCATGTGATCTTACAACAATCGATTTATGAGACTGATCAATTAATAATTGTCCAACATCCTTTACAAGACGTCTATGACATTTTTCAAAATGTTTTCTCAAATTACTTGTGCCACTATTTTCCATTGACTGATACATTTTTCCACACTGTTTGCATTTTGCTTTAGCATCTTTCCTTTTTTCATTGACTAAATCATAATGTTTCTGAATTTTAGATTAAAACTTTCTTTTTCTTTTTTATTTAGTCTCTTGAACTGTTGATTCATAATTTTCTGAACCTCATTATCATAAAGTCTTGCACTCATTTTTTCCTAGCTACGTATCCCTGCACTTGTTTCCAGTGAGCAATTACAAAGTTCAAACTAAGAAATGCACGACTAGATGGCAAGTAACATATTCAAACAGAATGTCACCGCAAGAAGCAAGATTCACAGTTTATTCAATCAACCAAATTTGAATAAATAATAACAATAATAATCACAGTGATTAGCATGCTCACATGCTACGAAACTAAGCACATAATTAGTTCACAATGCAGGCCAAAGAATTGAAACGTAATAGGCGTCAATAGCCCTAAATTTTCGAGAATAATTTGGCGAAATAATCAATTAACGTCTCAAGAACAAGACTACTTCAAGATCGCTTGTTTAACAAAATTAAAGATACAATGTTACCGGAAGTTGTCGCCGGAAGTTTCCAGAAATCGTAATTGTAGCGCTTGAGCCACTGGAAGTTGCAAAGGAGGTTTTTAAAAAGAAAAGAGTTGTTGCCCGCAATACCGCAGCCAGCAGCGTCTGCTTATTTCAATTTAATTATTTTTGAGTCAATTAAGAGGTTTTTAGGCTTTATTGGTGGGCTAGGTTAAATGATCATATTAATTTTTTAATAATATATAATGGATTAAATTACTTGGTTTAAATGGGCTGGGTTGGATTGGATATTAGTATTTGTATCCAATCCAAACCAAAAAAATGCAATCTTAATCCGATCCAAATGGATAGGTTGGATTGGATTACCCGATTTATCCGACCCATTGACACTCCTAGTTACATATATGGAAGAAGATATGAATATATATTATAGCGATTACATATATGGAAGAAGATATAGAAATATATTTTGTTAACTACATATATATGATAGATGTCGTCAAAGATATGAAATAAGAATATTTTTTAGATTAGATCATAGTATGGACTCTATAAATAATGTGCCACATGAACACAATTGTATCATTCAATCAAGGGCGTAACATATTGTACCATATTCTTATTGTGATAGTGAGTTCACGATCGAAGTTTATTGATTACATTGTTTTCCATGTTAAATCTTGTGTCATCTACTTTTCTTCATTTACGTTTTGTTCTCATCGCATTAATTCGATCAGACCCCGTATAACGAGAATTTTTTCCTTCTCCAAATGAGGGAATTTTCCCATCACCCGGATCAAGCCTGACGATAGTCGACAGTGTGGCGCAAATCCTAAGGAGGTAAACCGACCATAAATCATTAAACACAAAAAATTAAAAATGTTACCCTTTTATAGCTCTCAACTAAAATTAGGTGTTATAAATTGGGAGCAAGTAAAAGACAATCTAGTAGTAGATAAATCTAAAATATGACAAAGCAATAGAGAAATAGAATCATTTTCTAGTCTTTGTTTTCCAAATGTGTTAGCATCTAAACTTCGTTTAGAGTGTTTAAACCCTTTGTAAACTTACAACGATAGCTTATTGTGTCGGTATTATGAGTTTTCCCCCTATTTTTTTGGGGGTTTCAATGTTAAATATAAAATCTGATTTCACGAGTTTTAATTACTCCAAACTATATGAATCTTAATACTCCTTAAAAATGACAAAAACAAACCCATATTATCTAAATATCTTAGATTAAAAAGATATCAAACTTGGAAACTTGTTAATGCATGAATAATATTAACATTTAATTATTAAGGAGTTTATAAACTACCGCCATATCAAGATATATTATTATTATTATGTAATATTTATATTATATGGAAAATCTTTTTAAAAATTTTGATTGACTTTTCACTATCCAAATTACGTAAAAGAATGGATTATGTTTAAGTACGACTCTCCAACTTACATGTATATAAATGACATCTCTAAAAGATACGAAATTGTAAATATAATACACAGATAAAAATATGTATTTTTAGCCCACAAACTTCAATCAAATGCATATAAGACAACTTAGGTTACCAATACATTTAATTATTTATTCTCTAACGATGTTGTTAATGTTTTATATTCTTATGTACAATTTTCGAATTTCAATGGTCAATTTTGTATAAGTTTTCAAAATATAAGTCTTATCATATTTTGTGAACTTTGAAAGTTAATTATGCTAACGAATGGATATTTGCAAATTTAACAAAAATCGGGTGCTATAGTATCGAAGATAAAAACAAATGATATTACTAAATTTAAATGTCATTCTTACAATTTCGTAAGTTAGAGATATGACATTTACACAATTAGTAAGTTAGAGGTTATTTATGCAATTTTATTAATAGAATGTCTAGAATTAATGTTACTATTTTTGGTATATGACAAATTGGTAATAATATAACGTGACGTGGATTTGTGTAGTAATAGCTTAATCTAAAGGCAAGATGAAATAACAAGCTTTAATGAATGAATATTAAATTACAATTAAAGTGGATTAAATGTAAATGAGTCAAGTTAAAAATGACTTGTCACGAGTCAAGTTAAGTTGTAAGTCAATTTCTTTATAATATATAATTGATTAAATCAAGTTTTTTAATACATGTCTGAAGATAAAGAATTATTATATTTATTTTTAAATATTATTAATTTTCATATTATTCAAAGGTGTGTTCTATATGTATTATGATAATATAAATGTGTTTTCAAAATTGATGGTAAGAATGTATTTATAAAATGTAAATCTATTTAAGTGTTTTGGATAATAAAAAATGAAATAATTAATTAATAATTATATTCTGTAAAATATATTTATGAAAATACATTATGAATACTAAAATACTATTTTGTCATTCTAATTATAGAAAATAATATTTATTTAATTTTGTATCAGACCGATATGAATGGTACGATTGATTCCAAATTTTATTTTATTTTTTAAAAAAATAATATTTAATTAGTTTTTAGGGTTTGATCCAAAAAAATTCGGAAATTGACCCTAATATCCGGTACCGGACGGTACTTAAAACATATCGTTACCGCCCGAAATTTGATTTACCGGTATATCGTCCGGTATGCAAACATTGGTAAGAACATTATTTATATAGGGGGAGGTTAGTTTGGTCAAGAAATGATTAGAATGCATTTCAACAATTTAAAATGCATGAAAGAGTTATTTTGCGTTAAAGAGTAAAAAAACATAACGAATTTTGAGAATATAATGTAAAATGAAAATGAAAAAGTTGGAGTGTTATGTAAAAGAATTCAAAATGCATTTTAAGAATGACAATACATTCTCACAATACAATCATAATATACACTTAGTTATAGACAATTAGTATGAAAATTAGATTAATATTTAGAGTAATTACCATAGTTTACTTTCATTTTATCTGTGTATATATATATATAAATGTACATTAATATACATTTTATGTGTAAAAGAGATATCTCAACTTTTCCATTGTAGGTTTTTTATTGTCTTTCATGTCTTTGTACATCTTCACAGGAGTAATTTTCAATCAAACTCTATAATTTCAACACTATAAACAATCTCTCCATAGAATCTTATTTTGGATCCCATATCTATCACATTACACATGTGGAAATATATGTTTACGAACTCTAGGATGTTAAGCTCATCACAGAATCATTTAATTTAAGCGACTAGTATGACTCAATGTTCTCAAATACACTATGTTGCACGGATTCGTGGGGTGTGTGTCTTGCAATGCCCCCGGTGCGGGGTGCGCGAATCCTATCGGGTGCGTTAATTTTTTTTTAATCCTACCGGATCTGTTAGATTATTTCTAGTATTGTTACTTTGAGATATTTCACTCGTTAACTGAAGTTAACGTGTTCATTTTTTACATAATCAGTTTAGTTTTTACGTAGGACTATGTAGTTTATTCGGTGAAATAGAAACTCAAACTATAATATTCAAAATTATGCAATAATGATATAAATGACTTAAAGTTATCAAGTGTAGAGGCTTCTCATTTTCTCAATGAAGTTTTAACTAGTGTTTTAGTCATTTTTTGTTGAGAATGCGTATCACATATCGAATATGAGATATCATGAGTAATTAATTTGACGAATGATCTTATGTATTGGGTTATACATACATTCTTTTGATTCATTAAATATAGAAAAAATAATCTTACTCGAATGTTACCTTTTGATATTCGTGTGTCGTATTCTATAAAGTTTTGCATAGTTTTATACATGATGTAAATGTTCGTGTGGTCCTCTAACTTCAGTTAAATGCATATAAGACATATGAAGTTTTCAATACCGTTTATCATTGGCACTTTAATGAACTCGTAAATTTTTAATATTTTATGCACAATTCTCGAACATCAATGGTAAATTTTGTATAATTTTTTAAACGAGTCTTATTTGCGTACTTTGTTAGGGGTTTTCTAACGGTTTTCAACTTACGAAAAACCAGATGCTAGAATGTCAGGGGTAAAAAACAAACAATATTATCTTTTTGCTCAAAAAGATATATCATATTTGCAGTTTCAAACTTGGAGAGTATGTCGTTTACATATATCATAAGTTGGAAGCCATGGACAAACATCACCCAAAAAAATCTTCATACATTTTAAGTTGTAGTAAAATTAATTTTCAAATTTTAGTATGTATAACATATTTGGTTTCTAAAATTTTCAATTTTGATAAATAAGATTATATGTCAAAATTAAATTTCAAGGACTGATTTTGTCAAATCTTTAAGAATTTGGAGATTGACGACGTCATTTTCTCTATTTGTATTTATAAATATCACTTCATTTAATCCGAGTATAAGAATCATAATTTTTTTACATTTTGACTTTCTAAGGTTATGTTCTGCATACGTTTTGAAAACTATAATGCAATTTGAGAATGCGTTTTCAGAATGTGATTATAAATCAAGAATACATTGAGTGTTCTGTAATTGATAAATTGAATTGCAGAACAAGAATAATATTCTGTATAAAATTGGATTTATCCAAATTAGATTCATCGTCAATAATATCTACATGACGAAAGAAATTATGTATGATTATATTTGCATGTTAAAGATACATGAGAATGAACAACCTACAAATATGTCGAACGATAATGTAAATGTGAGATTGTTGATGGTGAAAGAAAATATGATTTTTTAGAGGATATATTTATAATTTAAATAACGAGAATGCATTATAGATTCTAGATCCAACCTCCTACCACATTCTGCATTCAAATAACAATTTGAAAATGCATTCTGTTTATAATCAGAATGTAAATGCTGTAGTATTTTATAAAAACTGTAATAATGTATTTTAATATCAAAATGAATTTTGAGAATGCATACAGAACATAGCCTTAATAAGTATAATGTTGGGTTTGGAATCTGGCAAATGAATCACAAACTGAGATCAATTTAGATCCGAATTTATTATGTTATTTTATATCGAATAATGTGTTTATGTGATAGAGAATAGATATATAAATATAATGTCATTTTGATAATTTAGGCATATCATAACTACTTGATTAATTAAATATAATTGTTTTGTAGTTTTTGCAAATTTTACAATGATTTTCAATGTCTTATTTATCCAATAAAATAAAAAATATTTTTTTTAATTCGGACCCAAAGAAGCCATGGATCCACTAAAAACATTCGGGTTCAAGTTCTATTGATGATAGTAATCGGGTTTTGGTCCGATAAACTGACCCATATGAATCTTGATGGTCTATAGTAGGGGTGTAAATGAACCGAGCCGAAATTTAATGTTTTTTAAGGTTCTGGTTTGGTTCGAAATATACAAGGTTCGATTCGATTGAGATTTGAGTTCGGTTCGAGTTCAAATTTAAAGTTTGAATTAATTTAAAATAATATAAAGTAATTATTATAATATTATTGGTTCGTGAACCAGTTCGGTGGTTCGAAAAAATCGAGCTTGAACTCAAACCTTGACCAGCTCGGCTCGAGAGGTTTGCGAACTGGTTCGGTTCATTTTCACCCATACTCTATAGTAAACTAACCCTAATTGTTCGAGTATAACTTTTCTCAAACCGTTGATGATTCACACGATTAGTTATCGCGCTTGGTTGAAATGCCAGTTAACCACAAAGTTATCGATCGTTTATTTAAATATAGAAATAGAAAAAACAATTTTCATTTAAACTTCAAACGAACGAAACCCTTCAATAAAAAACGAACGATCAATGATTCAATATCCCATAACCTCAACACGAGGCGCATGAAGATCCGAATCCAATATAGAAACCGGGTCACCATGATCATCAATCTTTTTCCACAAATCGTCATCATCCTCATCAATAAATGCTAAAGGATCATGAGAATCGTCGATCTTCATCTCGACATCAATACAACTTTGATCCGACGGTATCTGGTTATTACATTGACCCGTGTTACTTCCCTTTACAAGAACGAAACATAGAAGTACGATCATCGTTAGGACAATGACGAGAAATTTCGATATCGGTAGAGTAGAAGCAGCAGCCATTTTTGTAAGATGTAAGAAGAGTGAATGGTGTGTGGTTTTTAAAGCTGGTTTCGTTGTTTTTTGATTGGTTTGTATGGCGTCGCGTATTCACCTCCTTGGTTTTCTCATTGTTTTTAATACAATTTTGAACTATTCAAATTGCTGCTAGATCATGAATTATATGTCATGATCATAGTTTTTGAAACTTGTTCTATGGGTGATTGGATCGGTTTAAATCGGTTTTAAAAAATCATATATATTTAAAATATTATTATATCATTTAATCGTAAAATAAATTTAATAACATAATTTTTGTCATTAATTTAATTATAAATTAGTCAAAAATATGATTTTTTCCTATTTTATTAAATATTGGACAAAATATAGATAAAAAAATTGGTCTAATAGGTTAAATTCTAATTGATCGAACCTATTTTGACTGGTTATTAGCATTTAAACCGAGTTTTTGCAGACGTGACTCAATTATAAGATTAAATAATTTTTTGGAATGGATCAATGGTGATAGCATCGGTTCACGATTGGATCAGTTGGATCGGTTGGTCCAAATCAGTTTCAAAAACCATGGTAGTGATATTTATTATCAATGTGGTATTTTACGGTGTTGTTTCTCCATTTTATAATTTACATCTGAGCATACTCTCCACATGAAATTGATCCGATTTTAGAAATTTAACATGATATCAAAACAGGTTCGAAACATTTTGAGTGACCTTGTCGGGGATTAGTCCGGCTTAATGAAATCAACTTGTTGGTAATCCATTAGTAAATGATTTTGTCCAAATTGTTGTGGTTGAACTTATGTGAGTGTGTTGAAATATGAATAATATCCCACACGTGAGTCGAATGAAATTTAGATTTGTTTATAGGAATAATTGTGGGTCATAGTATATGACATATTCAATACTTTTACAATGTGCTCTCTATCCATGACACTCTACATAAAATTGATTCGACTATATAAATTTAATAAAACAAATACCATATAT
The DNA here is from genome assembly GCA_009725065.1 of Utricularia reniformis. NCBI lineage: Eukaryota > Viridiplantae > Streptophyta > Magnoliopsida > Lamiales > Lentibulariaceae > Utricularia > Utricularia reniformis. The sequence goes on from RWGZ01000122.1 coordinate 586,904, forward strand.
CATATCACTTAAGTAAGAAGTTTGAGGTTCAAAAATTGAAGTCTTAAATTGGGGTTAAATTGTATTCAAATATATAATATAATTATATTATATATATATATATATTAAATTTTGATTTTCTTACAAAAATATTTTTTTATCATAGGAAACCATTGAGGTAGAGACATTGTGTGAAATCATAGGAAATCACATTGAACTTAAAATGATAAAATTGAGAAATAAATTATTTCCTCGACATATATTGAATTTGTTTGGTACGACGATCAAAGTGTGGTGCAGTGAGGTGTGATCACAAAATCATTATTTTTATAACCCACATAAAATAAAAGCTGAATAAGTGATAAAAATCATGATTTTATCATAACTGATAAAACTAACTGATCGTGATTGACGAATCAACTCATATAATAATAAAATATAAATATCATTATTTTTTTATATAAATGTTCATCGTTAAAAATCATGATTTTATCATAACTGATAAAACTAACTGATCGTGATTGACGAATCAACTCATATAATAATAAAATATAAATATCATTATTTTTTTATATAAATGTTCATCGTTAAAAATCATGATTTTATCATAACTGATAAAACTAACTGATCGTGATTGACGAATCAACTCATATAATAATAAAATATAAATATCATTATTTTTTTATATAAATGTTCATCGTTAAAAATCATGATTTTATCATAACTGATAAAACTAACTGATCGTGATTGACGAATCAACTCATATAATAATAAAATATAAATATCATTATTTTTTTATATAAATGTTCATCGTTAAAAATCATGATTTTATCATAACTGATAAAACTAACTGATCGTGATTGACGAATCAACTCATATAATAATAAAATATAAATATCATTATTTTTTTATATAAATGTTTAATAGTGTTTTAAAATAAATTACGAATATGATATTATAATTTTACTAAATAATTTAATAAATTCACAATAATCTCATTTCTAATTTATCAGTCACCATTCACTATACCGTATTTTTAAACGCCGATGCAAAGAAATCGATTACTCGGTGTACTCTTTTGAGTAGTAAATTAAGAAGGTAGACCGCGTTAATATGTTTATTAATACTTAAACGATAAATAAAATACAACAAAACAACGAAAACTTAAATCACAAAAATATATTTAGTGCTGTAACTATCAATCGATTAGGTTTAGACCCCACAAAAATATCGTTGTGTGACTAATTTATATTATTACCGGATACGAATGAGGTATACGTAAATTGGTTATTCATTTTTCATATTTATGCCAAGTGTAATAATTGTATTTATATCTTACTAATTTTGATTAATCTTGTTATATAAACTATATGATTTAATATGTTATATATAATGATTATATTAATAATATATAATTAGAATATATGTTAGTTCTAAAATCTCGTAAAATACAATTAAAATATATTTTTTTCATTAAAATATGATATTGACCAAAGATAAAATAATTAAAACAAGAAAATTGATGCATGAATATATGAGTGATATTACAAAATTGACTAAGTTTTATAATTAATATTAAAGATTTTAATTATGATATTTATTTATTAGGATATAGAAGGAAAGTATGTATGAAATATAGATATTCTATCTTTATAGTATAACTTCATCATCGAATCACCGTCCTCCGACGTCTCTAACGCCGGTTGACATTCACCGTCGCTGCCACTGGATTCATGGGATTGTCACCGCCGTTTGGGTATTGATTTTGGCGATTTTTTGTGTGTTAAATGTTTTCTATGCCTGTTTGTTATTGGGTGTGAGATAATGGTTGACTGTTGTCTTCTTTAATTTTGACTTCCAATTCAATAGAATTGATTGCTAGTCCCCGTCAAACTTATTTCTTGGAATGTTTTTTTTCCTAATTCAATTTCCCCCAATTTGGAAAAGCCCTAGCTTGTTAGTTAATTTGATCTTTATTTCGATTTTGAACATGCAGAATCCCATATGATATGTATATTTTTTGCTAGTGAAATCGTATTCGCTTTATGTTGATACCTACATTTGTAATGTCGGTTTCTCTGTCCTGAAGGGAAGATCATTGATCGTAAATAAGCATGAATTTGCAACTGCATCATTCTGGAACCGGAGAGGTGCCCAATCAAGATGGCGCAATTTTGGTTGGGCAATCACCGAGAACTAGAGACCTTACAGCCAATCAAATGCAAAACTCGGGTCTTCATTTCAGTGCCTTGGGTATGGAACCAGCGATGGGGGAATTACGTAAATTGTTGCACCAAAAGATGTAAGCCATTGCTTTGTTATTTACTAGCTTTCACCTTTGAACAAACAGCCTTTGCTTCTGAGAGTGAATCAAAAGCTACAGTGTGTTTTCCTAATCTTAATTTCGCAGTTTGAGTTTTATTCAGCTTCATGATGTACTGTAGTTTCTATACATATATGTCTTGCATAATGCCATAATGAAAGGAGTTTTGCAAATGAGGCTTAGTTCTCATACTGGACGCGTTATGATAAAGTCTTCCTTTTGTGCAGCTTGGATATATTAATCCGTAGGCGTCAGCCATCTCAGGAAATGTCCATTAACAAAATGAGTGATATCGCGAGACGGTTAGAGCATGGATTGTTTGAGTGTGCAAAATCAAAGGTTAGCTAGTTTTTCTTAGTCGTAGGAGGTGATTCTAGTCACGTACATACTGAACACGCCTTTTCTGTATCTTCCACTTATACTGTTTAACAACCATGTTTCATTAAATTGCAAAGTTCAGATCCATAGTCGTTGTTAAGATGAGTACCATTACAAGATATCCTGTGTAAAAACATTTCTACGATGTTCAGGAGGAGTATCTAGACCAAGCAACTCTAGAGAGACGTTTGCAATATTTGATAAAGCATCGTTCAGTGGGCAATCATAACCAGCAGTTTTCACATGCTAGTTCATCTGTTTCTGTTGGTGCCATGATACCAACCCCTGGATTTCAACAAATTGATCACACAAATTCAATGAGCACATCTATTGAAAATTCTATGGTCAACAGTGCTAATGCAAGAACATCACTCACTGTTGATAATGGTATCTTCTTGTCATCTGGGAGCACTCATGGTCATTATTTGCTCATTTCGTGTTACAGTTCTTCCTTTCTGACTACTTATTGGATTGTATTTCACTCGCGTCTGATTGGTTCCTATTTTACAGTAACGATGCTCGGTGGACATCAGCAGTCATCACTTAGTTTGTCTGCAAATATCAGAGGAAGTAATGCGATGCCATCAGTGACATACCAAATGATTCCCACCCCTGGAATTACAAATTCTGTCAATGACACTGCTAATTATGAGGCAATTCGGAATATGGATTCATCAAGCAACGCCAATGCTCGTCCTACTGGTGAATCTGCAAATGCATTGCAGCCTTTGATTCAAATTCAGCATCCTGCTAATATTAATAGCATGATAGCAAATAATGTTGGTGGGCTTGTGGGTGGTGGAGTCAGATCTGTGTTGCCGAAGTCTATTGCAGTTCCCTTAAATTGTGGTATGGGAATGATGAGAAATGGAACACGTATATTAAATGGGATGGTCACTAATGAGATGCATTTACCTGGAGCAGCATATGAAAATTCAACTAGACCCCTGCAGTATTTCGACCAACTCCAACAGCCAGAAACTAGAGGTATTCCGAATTTTTTCTTAAGTAAAAATACCTTAAATTTATTTTTTTCTCTTATTTGTATTTCTCTCTGTTCTCCACTGTGTAAGTGAATCCATAACATGCGAATTGATTCTGCACGTAGTGATAATTTTATTTTATATAATTTTCAAATTTGTATGCTTACAGGCGAAGTACATGGAATTGGTGCAGTTGATTCTTCAGGAGCTGGAAACTTATATCCCTCGATTACCTCCTCTGGGTCCGTTTTGAACATCCAGAGCTCAAATACTTTGTCGATGCGATCTCTGGCTACATCATCCTCTCCTTTAGATACTAATCAGCCTATTGTATATTCTAGCTCACATGGAACAATGATGAAGCCCCATTCAAATGATACACTTGAAGAAAGTAGGTTTAGATCGCAGCAGCACTCCCAGTATTCACATGGACAGCTTGCTCATCAAGTTCAGCTGAAAAATCAACTTCAAAATCAGAAATTCCAAAGAAATTCTTTCTGTCAACAGCAGCCATTCTCCAATAGGGTTTGTGAAATGGAGATTGCTAACGCTTTTATGCAGTCTCAAGTCTCTGAACCCTTCCGATTTTCTGATGTACCGGGTCAGCGGTTTTCATGTTCACACGATATACTTGATACCCGTTCTACTATACAAGCTGAATCTTCAGAACATATGCAACAGCTTTTGCAGCCTCAGCATATTGCTTTTAATCCTCGAACTGAGTATTCTGGTATTGTGGATTACACTCAACCAGAATTTGCTACTGACACACTCATGGCTGATAAGAATTATCAGAAGGGATGTCATCGCCAATTAACTGGGCAAGATACTACTCAACAGAATAAAATGTCCTCAGCAGAGATAATTAATTGCCAATCTGACACTTTTAGAGGTGCAGACCCTCTGAGATACAGTGATGCTGTATGCCAATCTAATTCAATGGTTTCTGAACAACAGTTTAAGAACCAACAAAAATGGCTACTGTTTCTGATACATGCTCGTCGATGCACTGCTCCAGAAGGTAAATGCCGTGAAAAGAACTGCATAACTGTACAGAAGCTGTTGAGACATGTGAAACAATGCAATGACTTAAAGTGTGATTACCCCCGTTGCTATGCTACAAGGATTTTAGTGAATCACTATAAGCAGTGTAGAAATACAAGCTGTCCAGTCTGTGTACCTGTTAAGATTTTTTTGCAGACACGTGCTCACATTGACTCCAATGTTGGATTGCGTCGTCCAGTGAGTGAATCCTTTAATTCCAATTTAGCAACTCATGATATGGAAAGACCAGTTTCAATGATAGAATTGGCAGACACTAAAGAAAATTTAGAGCCAACAAATAAGCGCCTAAGAACTGATCAAGGGTGCATATTGCTTGAATCGGAGACTACAATCTCAGTTACACTGCCTGCAAATGAAAGTGCTTTAAAGAGTGAGCAGAATGCTGGGCTGCACTATGAACCTCCTGCTCTGTCGAATTCCAAACTTACAAAACCAAAAGTAGAGAGTTCCGATGTTGTTGGACAATTAGGCCCCAAGAATTTCAAGTTGAAACATAACTCAGACACATCAGGCTTCAATTGTCTGAAAAGTGATCTCGCACCATTGAACAACTTTTCAGTTATTGGTGATCAGAAGCGCATTAAGAGTGAAAAGGATTTAGGGCAAGCTAAGCCGGAAAGCTGTCAAGTACCTCCTGAGACTGCACCCAAGGGTGGCAAGACAAAAGTAAAGGGACTTTCAATGATTGAATTGTTCACTCCAGAACAAGTGAAGCAGCATATTCAGGGTCTTAGGCAATGGATAGGCCAGGTTATTCTTCTACCTACTGTTTATTGAATCTAAAACGGTTGCTTAATAGCCCCAAACATATTATTGCTATGCTGATTTTGTTTATGTGCCTTCTGTTTTTTTTTTGATATGCATGTGAGTATTACATTATTAGCATCTCCGAGCACAGTTTTGAAATTCTTCATCATCATGAATTCTCTTGTTATTATCCTCTAAAGGTGACTTTAGAAAAAAACAATTCCATGTTCACCAGCCGCAGCTGTTGAATCCATACCTGTGTGCCTCTTTATTTTGTGTTTATTGGTTATTGGAAATTTAAGTTCTTCAAGGGGTCCAATTAGATTTTTAAACAGAATTTGAATCCAATTAGGTCAGTATTTACCGTTAAATTTAAATTTAGAGTACAAAATTTTTAAACAGAATTTGAATTTCGTTACTTTTAGAATAAGCATACCTTATGGAAATTTATATGCTTTTTTAAAACTTTTACTGACCTATTCTTCATTTTGCGAGCTACTTTTCATTTCTTATTTGCATTCTTCTTCCTGCAGAGCAAGGCAAAAGCAGAAAGAAACCAAGCCATGGGCCATTCCATGAATGAAAATTCTTGCCAATTATGCGCTTTGGAGAAGCTTTCATTTGAGCCTCCCCCTTTATATTGTGCATTTTGTGGTATTCGCATCAAAAGAAATGCAATGTATTATGTAGCTGGGGCTGGTGAAACACGCAATTGCTTCTGTATTCCATGCTATAATATGTCACGTGGAGACACCATTGTGTTAGATGGAATAACTATTCCTAAGGCAAAGATGGAGAAGAAGAAAAATGATGAAGAAACTGAGGAATGGGTATGTAACCTATGCTTGTATTTTGTGTTAAAGTGATAAACATTTCTTCATAAAGCTGATTAAATTTTTCTGGCAGTGGGTTCAATGTGACAAATGTGAAGCTTGGCAGCATCAGATATGTGCGCTATTCAATGGTAGGCGAAATGATGGTGGACAAGCAGAGTACACTTGTCCAAATTGTTATATGCTGGAAGTTGAACAAGGAGAGCGCATGCCCTTGCCTCACAGTGCTGTCCTTGGGGCAAAGGATTTGGCTAGAACAAGTCTGAGTGATCACTTGGAGCAAAGATTGTATGCGAAGTTGAAGCAAGAGCGATATGATAGAGCAATATTTCAAGGGAAAAATTATGATGAGGTGATGTCTTTTGATATGCACATCGAATACAAATATATTTAGCTGCTATTTGTGTTACTTTTGCAACAAGAGTCATTGCAAATCTAATTACACTGCTCAACTTTATCAGGTTCTGTGAATTTTAATGTGCCTAATCTGTTATGTCCTAATTAGCATTTAAGGCAAAAACTATGAAAGTTATATTTATTTGAAGTTCTAAATTACATGGTATTAGCTTGTTTGATACAATTTTATGTTAACAGGATAATTTAATTTAGAAAAAATGGAATTTAAAAAGTACATATCCTGCTTTGTTAGGCTTAATTTACTACGCATAGTTCTGAAGATTTTGCTCTTCTCTTCCAGAAATAAAGTCTTTTGATTACTCAAGGAATATTGTTTTTTCTTTTTCAGGTTCCAGGTGCTGACGAACTGGTAGTCAGAGTGGTATCTACAGCGGACAAGAAATTGGATGTGAAACCACGGTTCTTTGAAATTTTCAGAGGGGAAAACTATCCAACAGACTACCCTTATAAATCAAGGGTATAGCTCCATTGTTCGCTATTCAGAGTGTTATCTAGTTTTCGTATTTTGCTCTGATATCGATTTTTATAATGTCTGCTATACAAAATTACTTTCACTCTGTTTGCTTGTGCACTTACAAAAGCTGTGCAACAAGGGTTGTAGACATGGCTGGCTATTTTAGAAATAACTAGATTTTGTATTCAGGTTGTACTGCTGTTTCAAAGAATTGAAGGGGTTGAAGTATTCTTGTTTGGAATGTATGTGCAAGAATTTGGATCTGAGTGCCAGCACCCAAATCAGCGCCGAGTGTACCTCTCATACCTGGACTCTGTCAAGTACTTTAGGCCAGATATCAAAGCTGCTACTGGGGAGGCTCTTAGGACATATGTGTATCATGAAATTCTGGTAAGTCTTGAAGCATGGTTTGTTGTGTCACATTTATAGCTTGTACATTCAGGGAAAAATGATTATACTACCTTTGTAGTTATAATTCATTTGGAAAGGGAAACTAACAAATGTTAATATTTCAGATTGGATACTTAGAATATTGCAAAAAACGTGGTTTTACTAGCTGTTATATATGGGCTTGTCCTCCATTAAAGGGAGAGGATTACATTATATATTGCCACCCAGAAATTCAAAAGACACCGAAATCTGATAAACTAAGGGAATGGTAAGCTTTGATAGATTTCTGGCTTTGACTTCTGATATCAATATGACACTAATACACATTTCCACCTTTATTAGGTATCTGGCCATGCTTCGGAAAGCGATGAAAGAAAATATTGTAGTTGGACTGACAAATCTTTATGAACATTTCTTTGTTTCTTCTGGTGAATGCAAAGCAAAGGTAACCGCAGCTCGGCTGCCTTACTTTGATGGAGACTATTGGCCTGGTGCTGCTGAGGAGTTCATTTATCAGCTTCAACAGGAAGAGGTTGGGAAAATACCACAAAAAGGTAGCATTAAAAAAACCATCAGCAAGAGAGCTCTGAAGGCATCTGGCCAAACTGATCTTTCTGGAAATGGCTCAAAAGATCTGCTGCTGATGCGCAAGGTGCGTATTTTTTCTTTTCATGCCTGTTACTTTTAAGATATCATAACATCCATGATTTGGTTATAAACTTCAATGTATGTATTATTCTGATATAATTTGTTGTATACTCTTTATGATTGTCATCTGTTTGTTGTGCTTTACGAAAATTTTGGAATTAATTTTTTAATGTTTTAGCTGCTGATGCTACTCCCGTTTTGATTGCACTAAGGAGTTTCATTTTCTTAGCTTGGTGAAACAATATCTCCGATGAAGGAAGACTTTATCATGGTTCACTTGCAGCATGCATGCTCACACTGCTGCATTCTTATGGTTTCTGGAAATCGGTGGATTTGCAAGAACTGCAAAAACTTTCATCTATGTGACAAGTGAGTTTGCTGTCAATTTTTTTTCTCTTGTAGGACTTGTACTCCAATTTTTCTGGTTTGATTTTATCAAACAAATAGGCTTTACAGAGTGCATGCAACTAAAACAAGAAAAATAACAGCAGGGCTAAGCCTTGTTAGCATAATTCAGGCTTGGCTTCATTTAGTATTTGATCAGATCTGCTGCTTATATGTATTTTGGCATTTTTGTGGAGATCATATGATGTGTTCTTGTTTAACCTTTTCCCAGTTCTATAGGGCTCGTTGGGATTGGATTGAGTTTTTTTGAGATATATTGTGGTTCTTGGGGATCTATTTCCTGTATAATAAATTTTATTATATTATATGCCTTCCCTGAATCGATTAAATCCTGTATTATTATAATCAAGTTCAACTTTTTAACCATTTCAAGATGTCATGATGCTGAGTTGAAACTTGAAGACAGGCAGAAACATCCTGTAAACCTGAAGGACGCACATGCTCTGTATCCTGTAAGTTCCAATAATATTGGTAGAATTGAAAGAAGAGAATTGCAAAAGACATGTTTTTTATTCAACTATTTTAATTTTGTGTAAATTGCTAATATTATGATTTGCCTCTCATTTTATCTAATTTTTTTCCACCAAGTGCCTTTTGTGGTGCAATTATTTCTGAATTATTAACACTTTGTCTTGCAGGATGAAATAGTTGGAATTCCTGATGATACAAGTGACACTGAATTTATTGATAGTGAAATCTTCGACACAAGACAAGCATTTCTTACCTTGTGTCAAGGAAACCATTATCAGTATGATACACTTCGCCGGGCGAAGCATTCCTCAATGATGGTCCTCTATCACCTTCACAATCCTAGTGCCCCAGCATTTGTCACACAGTGCGCAATATGCCACCTAGATATAGAAGCCGGAAATGGTTGGCACTGTGAGACATGCCCAGATTATGATGTATGCAATGCTTGTTATCAAAAGGATGGAGGGAGAAATCATCCGCACAAGCTAATTAGCCATCAGTCCCATGATCAACTTTCATGTAACAAGGAGGCTAGGCAATCAAGAGTCCTGCAGGTAACAAAAAAACAAGTGCTTCTTTTCTTTCCATTTTTATAGGGGTGTCTTCTTTCGATTCTGTTGACTGTTGTTTCATTTTCTTGTTCATATTTTTTCTTTTATAGCAAGGAGAGTTGATAAATATATCTCTACGTTCTGTATAGTGACAATCCTGTATAGTGTAGTTTTTGTTAAGATGATATTCTGTATAGTGACAATCGTGAAATCCAAATGCAAGTTCTTTCAGGATATCTATGGTTAAACGAATTTGTTGTCTTTTTTCAGCAACTGAGGAAAATGCTCGATCTCCTGGTTCATGCTTCTCAATGTCCAGTTCTAAATTGCCAATTTCCAAATTGCCGCAAGGTCAAGGGTCTTTTCCGACATGGTATGGCCTGCCTGGTACGTGCTAGTGGCGGTTGTCATCTCTGTAAGAAGATGTGGTACCTTCTTCAGCTTCATTCTCGAGCATGCAGAGAATCTGTATGCAATGTACCCCGTTGCAGGTCTGTTCTAACTGTACCTTTTGTGACATTGACAATGCCATTTCCTATTATTTTTCATTCTTTCAAATGTCGAGCCAAAAATCTAATCTTGGATCTAAGGCAGCTATTTTTTATGTAGGGACATGAGGGAGCATGTGAGACGGCTGCAACAGCAATCTGATTCAAGAAGACGAGCAGCTGTAAAAGAAATGATGAGGCAACGAGCCGCCGAGGCGGCAGGCAGGTCTTGCTGATTCATTTGTATATATAGTACCACAAGCAGCCAGCTTTTTTGACAAATACCATTTCTCAGAGAATCAGAGAGCCGTATAGTTTCCCAAATTTTATGTTCTTATTCTTAGCTTAAATTTGAGTTCTTTTTCCAAGTAGTGAGTGTTGACAAATACGGTATACTGGTAACGGATCCATGTTTTAACCAACACTTGGTTCCGATTTTGTTTGTATTTCAAGATTGTTATTAAAAGTCTAGTACTTGATAGCTTGAGGTTAAAGAAATCCCCTTGGCTCTCTTGTACTTAAATTATATAAGTTGCCATTACTTGTCCATGGTTGTGATACATTGTTAAGTATTCCTTGTATATATGGAAGCAGGGATTTATTATCACAAGTGCATTTTGACTTGTCTCTGTTTCCTTTTGGCAATATACATTGGCTTTTCCCTCCGATCATTTTCTCCAGGTATTATACAGATCCAATGACACTCTATGAGTCGAGTCGACTCGACTCATGGAGCGCACTGATCAGGTTCTAGTGTTCCTCCCCTGGATTTATTATTACATGTACATTTTGACTTGTCTCTGTTTCTTTTTGGCAATGTGCATTGTCTTTTCCCACCAATCATTTTTCTCCAGGTGTTATACGGATCCCTGACTCCATGCGTCGAGTCAAGACAACTCGTGAAGCATAGTGATCAGGTTACAGTCTTCCTCGGCTGGATTTATTATCACATGTGTTTTTTGACTTGCCTCTGTTACCAATTATTTTCTCTAGGTGGTATACGGATTTGATCCAATGACTCCTATGCGTCAAAGTCGACTCGTGGAGCACAGTAATAAGGTTCTAGTCTTCCTCCCCTGGATTTATTATCACAAGTACTTTTTGAGTTGTTTCTGTATGCTTTTGGCAATTTACATTGCCTTCACTAATTTTTTTCCAGGTTGTATACAAATCCGATGACTCCACAAGTTAAGTCGACTCGAATCGTGGAGCGCAGTGATCAGGTTCTATTCTTCCTCACAGATTCATTCTTTTTGAATCATAATCAGCAGTGTTTGAATAGAATGAGAGTTTGAAACGTGCTGAAAATATCAAATTGCCCCACATTGAAACTGTGATGAAATTTAGATTGATTTATAAAAGGGAAAGGTACCATAATAATAATTGACTTGTTCAACTCTATACACGTACACATTTTCGTCATAATTTCAGTCAAGCTCTATAATTTCGACAGATTGTCATACCGTAAATTTCATTCGTACTTTTTTGTTCAGTATATATATTAAATATCAAAAGTTTTCATGTCTCTGTGTTACCATTTGCTTAATTTTGTAAAAATTGTCATGTTTTAGGTGGAGTTTCAAGATCCTTTGGAATCAGAACACAAATTCATATAGAACTTTTTTGTGTGCGTAGAATCTACGCATTTGTATTTGAAATAGTGATTGAGTAGAATAAGTTCCGTTTAACAGGGTCCGTTGTTCTTCATGAGGATCAATAAAGTGATTTTATTCCACGACTAGCCCTTTTCTATAAATTCATTTTCAGGGCATTCTTCTTCAACTCACACTCACACCAAGTAAGTTTTCTTTTTGCCTTAGTTTTTGTTTATAAGATCTTGTTTCGGAAGCTCGTTTCTTGACATTAAGATCCCGATTGATTTCGATCCCTTTATCTACTTTTCGGCTTAGTTTTTGTGATAGTTTTGGTTTATAATATCTTGTTTCGGAAGCTTGTTTGATGGTTGATGTTGATGTTAAAATCCCGAATGCTTTCGATCCCTATATCGACTTTTTGGCTTAGTTTTGTGATAGTTTCGGTGTATAAGTTTGAAAGATACCGATTTGATCATGTTTCATAACCTCGTTTGATGGTTGATCTTGACGTTAAAATTCCGAATGCTTTCGACCCCTTCATCGACTTTTTTGTGATAGTTTTGGTTCATAAGCTCGTTTGATGGCTTATCTTGATGTTAAATCCCGAATGCTTTGGATCCCTTTATCTACCTTTTGGCTTAGTTTGTTGAAATAGTGACAATTATCCCATATCAGAAATAAGAAGTTGTTTGGATTAGTTTATAAGAAAGAATCTATACTATAATAAATGATTTGTTCAAGTCTTTTACGATATGATCTTCTCTCCTTATACGTTATATCCATGCATGAAATTGACCGACTTTAGAAATTTAACATAGTTTTGGTTTATAAGTGTGAAAGATGCCAATATTAAATCATGTTTCATAAGCTCATTTGATGGTTGATCTTGACGTTGAAATCCCGAATGCTTTCATCCCTTTATCTACTTTATGGTTTAGTTTGTTGAAATAGTGACAATTATCCCACGTCGGAAATGAGAAATTTTTTGGATTAGTTTATAAGAAATGAATGTGGACAATGGTAAATGACGTGTTCGAGTCTTTATGGTGTGGTCTATTTTCCTTATACGCTATATCTATGCACACTCTCACATGAAATTAACTTGATTCTAGAAATTTGACATCGTTTTTGTGATGGTTTTGGTTTATAAGTGTGAAATATACCGATATTAAATCATGTTTCATAAGCTCATTTGATGGTTAATCTTGACGTTAAATCCCGAATGCTTTCGATCCCTTTATCTACTTTTCGGCTTAGTTTTGTGATTGCTTTGGTTTATAAGTGCGAAAGATACCGATATTAAATCATGTTTCAGAAGCTCGTTTGATGGTTGATATTGATGTTAAAATCGATCCCTTTGCGGAGGCTAAGGATTCGGATACGGGTGAATACATACATATTCGTATACAACAGAGAAATGGTAAAAAGAGCTTAACTACAGTTCAAGGATTAAGGAAAGAATTCAGTTACGATAAAATATTAAAAGACTTGAAGAAAGTTTTGTGTTGTAATGGTAATGTTGTTAACGATAAACAGCTTGGAAAAATCATTCAACTTCAAGGAGATCAACGTAAGAATGTTTCTCATTTCTTAGTGTCTCAGGGAATTGTTCACAAGGATCTTATTAAGATTCATGGTTTCTGATTCCCTTCACTAATTTACTCTTTGTTTTTGTTATGTCATAAGTACTTTTTTATTTTATTTATGGATATTTGTAACTGTATAAATCTTCAACTTTTAAGATTTCTAATTGTTAAACCTCAAATATCAAAATTCTCACGAACCAATAATCTATGTTTGTAAACCGGTAACCGTTTTCTGAACCGTTATGCTATCGGTTTGGTCGGATCGGTTTAACCGATCGATATCGAACTGTTCATATATTTTATAAATAAAAAAAATTAAATCATGCATCCATAACAAGAAGGAAAACAATCAATCAAATACATATTTGCAACATCATATCCTAATCACTTTTTTAGTTGTTCGTAGAAAATACTAGTTTTTCATGTTCTTATCATGATCGATCATGGCAGAGGCATCCTAGTCGACTATGGCAAATGCATCATGGTCGGCCTGCTAACTAACTATGCGGAGGGATCCTTCTGTGGCCAGCTTCTTAGAAGGACTACGGTCTTTCACGCCGCGGAAGTTTGAGGCAATAACAGGTCTTTCTACCTTCTCGGGTGATGCATTATTGCCCAATTATTGATTAAGTTATAATTTAAAAGAGAAAGCACGTTGAATAAGGTTTAGGGGTGATTCTTGATTTAGAAGAAGAATAAAAAAAGTAGAAAATGTAATGATTTCAAATTAGTAAATTAGAGTCTTTTTTATTGAGTGAGTCATTTTTAAAACGGGTTCTGGTTGGCCAGACCCGAATGGTGGCCCAAAAATGGCCCACAAACATAGCTAATAATAGATATATTAAAAAATATATTTTTCAATTATTTGAACATTAAATTTGAATTCAATCAAATATGAACTTCAATGGAAACGAACCTTGAAAAATAATTTTTTGTTTTCAACAATATTTTAAAAATTGGGATACTAATGAGCTATATATGTTAATATTAAAATAAATTTAATTATTAACATATAAAAAATAAATAATTTTTAAAAAACTTCAATTTATATTGTTCTTAATTCAAAAATATAAAAATAAAAAATTCTACCAACTATATATTTCTTTTTTCCTAAATCAAACAAATATATCCAACCCGATCCACCAAAAACTCATGTTGGTCGATATTTTGTTTAAATATCGGCCAAAACCGGTACGTTTGAAATTTATGGTATACCAAACCGGTATATTATTAATTTAAAACACTAGTTTTCAAACAAGAACCAAACCTTGTTAATTTTGAACTGAACCAAAATCTTAAAAACACTTTAGTTCGAATTTATAGTTTTACTCCACGGGATCATCTCAAATTCTCCTGTATGGGATGTGTTAGGTATCATCCTTTTTCCTTTTGATGTTCGAAATTTGATTCGTTAGGAATTCAAACTCGAACCGAGCATTCAGCTCGAAAACTCAAGCCTTACAAAATCAACTCAACTTGAAAGGTTCGTGAACCGAATCGATTCGTTTATACCCATATTAGTTCATGGAATCTATAAGTTGAAGGCTATAAAAAATCACTCATCTTACATTAAAGCAATAAAATGCACATCTTTCATCATATCATCAAAAAAATCTACACTTCTTCTAAATACTATAAAAAGTTCGTTTTCATTTGGTTCCCACCTCTCATCATCGCGCAAAACTCTTCATAATTAATTCTTCCATCCTGTAAAAACACAAACAAACAATGGAATCAAATAACGTCTCAAAAACGAATGATTTCGAATACGAAACAACGATTTACATTATCTGTATCAACTTCCTTGATTATATCCTTCACTGTTTTCATATCATTCATCCCATATTCTCGCATACCGATCTTCAATTCATCTATCGTTATGAATCTGAATAAACGAAGCATAAACTTATCGTAAATCGTCAGCATTTCGAGTGAATGTTGCTATATAATGTAACTTGCCCGCTGTTGTCTGTATCAAAATGCTGAAAAGCTTTATATAAATTCTCTTCTCTTTCTAATCTGTGTCTATGCATTGTAGCTGTAATGAACTCGATGTAGTCTATCGTCCCGTTTCCATCGACATCGGCCTGCGATTCTCGGGATCAAATTAAACACGATTTGTATATGTTAAATTTCTAGAGTCGAGTCAATTTACGTGGGGAGTGTACTCGGATATAACGTATTAAAGTGAGGGATCACACCGTAAAAAATTTGAATAAGTCATTTACCATGGTGCACATTCCCTCTTATAAACCAATCCACACCACTTTCAATTTCCGATGTGGGACAAATTTGTCCGGAAAATATTAAACATAATTTGTATGTGTGTTGAAATAGTAAACTTGTTGGATTGGTTTATAAGAGACATTGTGGATTATAGTAAATGACTTGTTCAAATCTTTTATGTTATGCTCTACTCTTCTTATATGTCAATTCGTGCATATTCTTGTTATAATTTCAG
Organism: Utricularia reniformis; assembly: GCA_009725065.1. Classification (NCBI taxonomy): domain Eukaryota; kingdom Viridiplantae; phylum Streptophyta; class Magnoliopsida; order Lamiales; family Lentibulariaceae; genus Utricularia; species Utricularia reniformis. The sequence continues at coordinate 602,678 of RWGZ01000122.1, forward strand.
CCAAACTCTATAATTTCAACATGGTATCGACGCGGGTTTGGAAAATCTTGAGTGACCATGTCGGGGTTAGTCCGGCTTAATGAAATTGATCGGTTGGTAATCCAACAATTTGAATTATCAAGTCCAACTTGTTAGATGGTTCGACTTGAGAGGGTGTGTTGAAATAGTGACAATTATCCCGCATAAGAAATGGGAAATTGTTTGGATTGATTTATAAAAGGGATCGTGGATCATAGTAAATGACTTGTTCAAGTCTTTTACGTTGTGTCCTCCTCCCCTTATATGTTATATTTGTGAACACTCCGTCATATTTTAGGCCAGACTCTATAATTACAAGAATCTCGTATAAAGTTCTAGATATTCGTCTTTCTTACCGCATCCATAAGTTGTCGAACTTCGGATTCGGTAAGCTTTGATCCAAGTCGAGCCAATCCTTCTTTGAGTTCTTCATATGTTATGGTGCCACTATTGTCAGTATCCATGTTTGTGAACATAGCTTTCAAGCCTTGTATCTCTTCTTTAGAAAGATTTTCAGCTATTACCTACACAAACAAACATTTCATACGACCTTACACTCGATAATCGAAAACCAAATAACGAGATTTGACCTTGAGTGCAAGTTTCTTAAGCTTGTTCATTGCTCTAAACTGCTTCATCCTCGATAAAACCGCACTGTCTATCGGCTTATCGGATGCTTCCCCGCCTTCTCTAATCCACGGATGATCTGCAAAACCAATCAAATGCTAAAATTTCATTTGTATCCAAAAAATATGATTAAAAAATGTAGTATATATACTAAGAACTTCAGTAGTCGTTATGCGCTTCTTCGGGTCCTGAGTTAGCATCCTACGAATCAAGTCTTTCGCACTATTCGATATAGAAGGCCATGGATCACATGTAAAATCAACATGTCCTCTCAAAATAGCATCAAATATTCCTTGCTGCGTTTCTGAATGAAAGATCATTCATAAATACATACAGACGCATACAAAATATGGCAATTTAGAGTTGGAAAAAATGACAAAACCGACTCGAAAACCCGACATTTTTTTCGATATATCCCAAAATCATAGACCGAATCAACCCGAATTTACGAAAGTTCCATATAAGAGAAAAGGGGTAGATTTTTACCTGCCCAAAAAGGAGGTACACCACTAAGTAATATGTATAGCATAACTCCAGCACTCCAAATGTCTACTTCTTTCCCATATCGACGTCGTAATACCTCCGGAGCTACATAATAAGCGCTCCCGAGTATATCATCATACATCTTCCCTGCAAAATGCTCACCAAAAGAGACCAATTCAGCTAAATCAAACATTAACTCAACACAACATAATCCTAAAAACCGATAAGCCGATAAGTATACGAAGATCAAACTTTTCTTACAACTATATAATGCTAAATACATTACCTTCTTCAATGAAAACCGATAAGCCAAAATCAATAGCTTTGAGAAGACCATTTGGAGTGTCATTAGACAGCAAAAAATTCTCTGGCTTAAGATCACGATGTATAACTCCCATAAAATGACAAATATGAATCACATTAACAATACTTGTACAAATCGAAGACGCAGCACGTTCGGAATAATGTCCCTGAGCGATAATCCGATCGAAAAGCTCTCCACCACTACATAATTCCATAACTAGATGAACATGATTCTTATCCTCATAAGCACCTTTAAACTCAACAATATTAGGCTGACCACTAAGATGCTGCATAATTTGAACTTCTCTTCTCATATCTTCCTTATCACCTTTAGTAACAAGCTTCTTTTTCGAAATTGATTTACAAGCAAATTGTTCACCGGTATAAATATCAGTACACATATATGTAACACCAAATTGACCTTTACCGAGCTCTTTACCTATAGTATAATGATCTCTTACATTCTCATACGCTTTTCCCAGAACAGTATTCAATTTCTTCTGAAATTGGCGTAATGGACTCTTCGGAGGAGTTAAATGCGGCGATTGCGCTACGAATCGCGGGGTGATAATCGAAACTCCTCCTCCGTTGCCTGAATTCGCCTTCTTGCTCACGCAGATTCCCATTTTTTTCTGATCATGTGAGAAATCGGCGGGGGAAGGAATTTATCAAGTACAGAGTGCANGTTGGGTCGGACCCGTTCCCACCCCTATTCGGAAACAATGATTCTCGATATATAATAATATTTAGATGATCATATATAATAAAAATAAATTTAAAGTTCAATAGAATCATCTGATATTTTAAGATTAACAAATAGTTACATTAAAATATTCAATGATAAATTAACAATATTTAAAATATCTTCATTCTCAAGTTCTACATCCTATGGTTTGAACTAATATTTTAGCAATTGATGATTTTGAAAAAAATTAGATTTTTGGATACTAAAGTAATTATAATATTTGATACAAAAATCCTATTCGTATTAGTGGTGGGCATGGGTCCGATCCAATGGGTTACAGGTAAAACTCATTGAACCCATCAACTCGTACGGGTTTAAAATACGTCCCAACTCGTCAACGGGTTACATAACATAAATCTTAAACTAAAAACCACAATTTAAACCTTAATTTTTTTAAAAAAATTTTATGGCTCATTTCAATCCGCTGACCCGTACGGGTTGAATTTCGTGGTCCAATTCGTAAATTAATATTTAACGGGTCGGTCCATGGGTTAATCTATTTATACGGGTGGGTTGACCTATGCCCACCCCTATACGTAGATTCGGGAAGAAATAAAGAATGAGTACATCATAGGTTATCACATCTAATCCCATCATAGTAACTTCTCTTGGTTTGGGTTGGTAGCCAGTATACTAGCATCATACCAACGTGGGTTTTCAGATAAACAAGTAGTTGGAACCTACCTTGATTATTAAAAAAACAATTAATAAAAATGAATAAATTCATTTGAAAAGTAATAATCTAACATATTACTTATGAATTTAAAAATATACATTTTAAAATAAATTATCGATGTATACGAACAATACATCGATAAAATTGTTCATACCGATCACTTGCCAATATGACTTCATTGTCTAAACAATTGATCAGTCGATGTCGAGAACGTTAGTATCGTTTTTCATGTCGTATTTTTCAACCATGTATCATATGTGGTTCGGTCAAAATCTTTTTGGGGTTGTTTGGTTCACCATTTTAAAATTGAGGTGTGGTATGATAATCGTGAATTTTTAAATATATTTGATAAAATTATAATATTATAATCGTGATTTATATAAAAATACTAATATCACGATTTAAAATTTGCGTATTTTAAAAAGTGCATTTAAAAAATCACGATTTGACGATCTCACCTACCTCACGGCACTTTATATCGCCGAACCAAACAAACTCATTATCATTACCACGAAATTCAGTTCAATTCAAGTCTCAATCTAAACCTTTCGAATGGTTGAGCAAAGGGATAACAGTAGTAAATCAATCACAAGACTGCAACTTCATGTAAAAATTTACTCTCACAAGGTTACTAGCAAAGAAAGCTTAAGAGAAGACGATTAGAAACCGTGAATCTTGATGTTCGATCCCAACCTGCACATTACGGTAATCGAAAATGTTTGTAAACTGTTAAATTATGAGGATTCTACACATGCTTATTGACAGCTTACGGAGACGATTAGAAACCGTGAATCTTGATGTGATCCTTCTTCACGATCCCAGCCTGTACATTACGGTAATAGACAACGTTAAATTTCTAGCATCGGGTCAATTTATGTGGGATAAGGGGAGAAGATCACACTATAAATTCACCGTGGTACACATTCCCTCTTATCAACCAACCCAAACATTCCGATGTGGGATAATTGTTCATTATTACAACTACAATGTTTGTAAATGGTTAAATTATGAGGATTCTATGAAGAATGAAAATAACCTGAATAAGAAAGGTTGAAACATTCTTTCGCTGATCACCTTGAAGCTGGATAACCTGAAAGTAACTAAACATGAGTCGAAAGCACATGAATTAAAACATAAATGAACGACATAACCTGGCCAAGTTCGGGGTCCTGAACAACAGTTCCATTGCAGCAGAACTCTTTCTTGAGATCCTTGAGAATCTTGTTATAACTGAACTCTTTATTAAGTCCCTGCACTGTTGTTAAGCTTTTCCTACCATTGCGCTGTTGTGTGCGAATGTGCACGTAGTCCTTAGTCCCGGAACCAGAATTATCAGAATTTGCATCAGCAAAAGGATCTACACATCACAAGGAAAACCAGAAATTTCCTGTCAGAATACATAAACTAGATTCATTCCGAATGGCATTTAAGGTCCCAAAATGTATGATTTGACAAATTTAGTCCCCAAATTTCTTCATTTTAGCAAATTTAGTCATCAAAATTTGTTTAAGGCAAAACTAATCCCCAAACTTTGTAAATTTTAACAAATCTAATCCTCAAAGTTTAATTTATGAGGTGAAATTGATCCTCAAATTTTGAGGACTAATTTTGCCACATATGAATCAAATTTGTAGAGACTACTTTTGTCAAAAGTATCAAAGTATGAGGACTACGAATACCAAATAAAAGTTTGAGACCAAATTTGCCAAAATTACCAAATTTTGGGAACCAAACACGCCATTTTCTCATTCTTCTCATTCTCCATTCATTGATACAATAATTACAAATTCTGTCACAGAAAACATACCAAAAGCTGTAGGAACTTCAATATCAAGATCAGACATGAAACTTCGGTCAATGTCGCGTATACAAACGAACCCTCAGTATAGATTTGACTAGCTGTAAGCGAACAAAAATATAAAAAAAACAGTATCTAACTGCGATAGGCGTATCTGAACAAGAATATCAATCAATAATCACGTAAATCAAGAACAAAACAATCCAAAAAAATGGTGAATCAAACAAGCATTAGATAAGCACAAAACATCTAGGATCCACGGAAACTAATCATGAATAAAGAAATGTCGAACGAATGATAGTTTAGTGCCGATCGGCACTATGCTGACCATAGTGACGGTCGGCACTATGGTGTTGATCTTGCAGATCGACATATTTTCTACTTGATGTCGATCGACACTTCCTTGTACTAGTGTCGGTCGACATGTTTTGTGTTTTCTTAGGTTTTGGATTTGCGTTATAAATAGATGCTGTAAGGGGCGTTGCGCCGACACAAGTTTTTAAGAAAACTATTCCATTGTCTTCTCCGATTTTAACATGGTATCGGAGCTCTGGTGAAATGAGCGGTCTGATTCCGACGCCGGGGGAAGATTTTCCCCCACTGACGTCTGGACCTTTGGGGCAGTTGACTCCAGGCGAAGTAAGGGGCAGAGGCGGTGGCGCTCGCACTCCTCAGACACCCTCACTGTCTTCCGCTGCGGTGAGCGCTCCGCCGTTGGGCAATAACCAGTATATAGGACATAATGTCCAGAGTGTAGGGCACTATCGACCGTATTTTGGTGGGGTGCACAACCCAAACTTCGTGCCTAATACCCCTGGAAACATGTTGGGTACAGGGATAGTCCCTGCACCCTTTGATGTTAACGGAGTCCCATATAGGGACACACAGGCGTGGGGGTTAGCACCCTCGGACCACTCCGGATTGATTATTCATGCAGTGGTTCTAAAAGGTGATAACTACGGTGAATGGGCACACGCCATGAAAATGGCGTTGAGAACTAAAAGGAAATTGGGCTTCGTAGACGGAACTATTGCAGAACCGCACCCAGGAGTTGGGTTGAGCGAAGACTGGATAACTATTAACTCTCTAATTGTACAGTGGATTTTGAATACAATAGAGCCTCAAATTCGGTCTACAGTGTCTTTCATAGACTCGGCAAAACTGCTTTGGGAAGAATTGTTCCAACGATATTCAATGGGAAATGGACCTAGAATTCATGAATTGAAAGGAGAACTTGCCTCTTGCCGTCAGAGAGGAGATAGTGTAGTTGAATACTTTGGTAAATTGCGTAAGTTGTGGTGTGAATTGTCTACTTACGAGGACGGGTTTATTTGNCCGACTATTCCCTTTTCATTTACTCTACTCCCGAGACTCAACTGTCCATCCTGATTTATGTCGATGATATTATTATTGCTGGTAACACACCGATCGTTGTTGAGGAATACAAACGCAAACTTGGCAATCTGTTTCGAATGAAAGACTTGGGACCGCTAAAATATTTTTTGGGAATTGAGGTAGCTAGAGGACCAGACGGTCTGTATCTCTGCCAACGTAAATATACCTTGGAAATTATCTCCGAAGTCGGACTTTTGGGATGCAAACCATCCAAAGTACCCATGGAACAAAATCATAAATTGCTCTCAGCTACAGGGGAGTTTCTAGTCGACCCCATGCCATACCGCCGTTTGGTTGGAAAATTGATATATTTGTTGTTCACTCGTCCTGAATTGTGTTACCCCGTACATGTTCTATCTCAATTTATGCAGCAACCTCGATGCGAACACTGGGACGCTGTCTTGCGGGTCGTGCGGTATTTAAAAGGCAGTCCAGCGCGAGGTATATTGTTGCGATCCACTTGCGATCTCCAAGTCTATGGATTTTGTGATGCCGATTGGGCCATGTGCCCAGAAACCCGGAAATCCTTGACTGGCTACCTCATATTTCTGGGATCTTCGCCGATCGCTTGGAAAACCAAGAAACAGGTCACCTTATCTCTTTCGTCAACCGAGGCGGAGTATCGTGCTATGCGTGCCGCCTGTCAAGAGTTTAAGTGACTCCGTAGTTTATTGACGGATCTGGGAGTTTGCCAGACCGACAAAGCTGTGACTCTCTTTTGTGATAACCAATCGGCCATTCAGATTGCCGCTAATCCGGTGTTTCATGAGCGTACTAAACACATTGAAGTGGATTGTCATTTTGTTCGCAATCAAGTTTTGGATGGAGAACTCAAGACACGACATGTGAAAAGTGAAAACCAGCTGTCCGACATGATGACTAAAGCCCTTGCTGCTGATCGCCTTCAATATCTGTTGAACAAGTCGGGTATACAAGACATGTACTTACCGACTTGAGGGGGGGTGTCGAACGAATGATAGTTTAGTGCCGATCGGCACTATGCTGAACAGTACCGATCGGCATCTTGCTGACCATAGTGACGGTCGGCACTATAGTGTTGATCTTGTAGATCGACATATTTTCTACTTGATGTCGATCGACACTTCCTTGTACTAGTGTCGGTCGACATGTTTTGTGTTTTCTTAGGTTTTGGATTTGCGTTATAAATAGATGCTGTAAGGGACGTTGCACCGACACAAATTTTTAAGAAAACTATTCCATTGTCTTCTCCGATTTTAACAAGAAATCATGTTTGAACAAGTAAACCAAATAAAAGACAAAAAAAATACGAAAACAGGAAAACGACCGCAATTTCGCTTACAGGTCAAAGATCAAGGACCAAGCGATATGAAATACGATTGTCGTCTGAAAGTATAATCCCCAATTTCAAATAAACAACAACCGCGTACTGACCGTCTCTCGAGGGTTTTCTATCGGAAAGTGAATCGCTGCTTAAAATATCTATCCATATTGTTATATCTCCTCTTTAATTCATTATTATAATTATATTATTCTTATTATTTTTAAAACTAAAATTAAAGTACACGTGGCACAATCCCACAACTTCAATACCAAATACTAGTACAATTGATAAAACAGTATTGTCCATATCAACGACATTCCAACTCTAAAGAAATAAACGAAAGTGAACCTTCTTCCTCTCAAGTTTCAACTATATCATTCATAGTCTATATTGCGCCTTCTCGTCCTCGTCCTCTTCCTCTTCCTCCTCCTTTTCCATCCCTGACTTTCGCTCGTCTTTTGACGAAGCTACGCTTATCTTGTTGCTTCGGTATATTAGCTACATGAGCTGAGTTGCTATTCTGGTTATTGGGATAGAAAGCCTGCTGCTGCGGCTGGTAAGGATTCCATCGAGGATGATCTATTTGCATCCGATGAGGCATTACCCGATTGTTCCCTGAGCTGCTGATAACGGTAGTGCTTACCGAGGCTGCCAGGGTGTCGATAGCCTCGTCCGGGATAGATATCCCGGACATTCCATCGTACGACAAAGCACAAGCTATTGTATAAAGTGAGGCCCCTAGAAGTTCAGGAAGAACTTTCTCTGGATGCTTTACCTGCCAAAATGAATGCACGTTAAATTTCTAAAGTCGGGTCAATTTCATTTAGGTAGTGTGCTCAGATATAACGTATAAGAGAAGGAGCCCTCACGTAAAAAGCTTTAACAAGTCATTTAATATGGTCCACACTCTCTCTTGTAATCCAATTCATTCATATTCAACAATTTTACAATACGCGGAGAAGTAACAAGGTGTTCGAGTTTTGATTGTTACCTTGAACATAATGGCAGCAGCGAGCCTCTCTCGGAGACAGTAAAGTTGAGCAGCATCAAGAGCAGTGGAATCAAATGAAATCCATTTATCAGCAATAATTGTGACAGCATTTTCAGGTGAAGACATAATTTTATCACCATTCTTGTCATTATCACTGTCATCTTCATCTTCATCGAAGTCACTATCCTTGTCTTTACTCATCGGGGCGACTACGAAATCGGTAGCCAGTAATAGTAAAGGTAATGAACCAATAACACTGCAATATCTGATGTACATTCCTCCATCTCCACGGGTTATCTCATCGAATACGATCAAAGGCGATGAATTAGTTCTACTGAGAGATAACTTGAAGTTAGTTGAGCGAGGGTGAAGCCTCACACTCTGTCTATCCATAGTCTCTATGAGAATTCTTTTACCACGAGAGATTACTTTTCCTATCATCGGATAAAGACCAGCCATAACTACTGCATGAAGAATTCCGGGATCACGAGCATTTAAGCTACAACGAGAGGCATCTTCTTGAATAAAACCATTTCGAAACAATTCAGATTCGAGTTGTTTTCGCATCCTTGAAAGCATTTTCAATGTGCCTGAGGATATTAAATACTGAGAGCAAAAATTGGATTCCTGACCTCTTTCCTTGGCCTTTTTCCAGCATTCAAATGCAGCTATTATAGCTAGTTGATCACCTCTTCCACCATAAAAGGAAGCAAGCTCCATTTTAGCAGTATTGGCTCGTTTTCTTTCATCGGGATTCATGGGTAAAATAAACGGATCTTTGTAGTCAGAAGCACAAGCTAATGTCAAAGCTGGATCAAGACAATTCAATAAGATTGAAACAAGTAACATCTTGCCTGTAGCTGGATGAACCGGCAGAGCCCCAAGCTTCTGTCCTAATTCAGTAAGTTGTTCATCATGTGACAAAGCTCCGATTTCTTGAAGAATAGTAACTGCATTACGAATCGTCTCATGAACAGGAGGGTCTAAAGTCTTCTGCAAAAACTCCTCAATTTTCCAAGTTGGATCAATAAGTTTCACTTGGAGACATAGCTCTTCTATTGGCATTCGTCTGATCTCGGGGATTTGAAAATCGGGAAGTGAAGCAGCACGGACTTTAGAATAAAGATGAAAACAGATACCAGGTTGACATCTCCCGGCACGACCCTCTCTCTGCTTAGCATTTGCTTTTGAAATCCAAGAAGATTGAAGTGTTGAAACATTGCTATAAGGGTCATAACTTTTTTCCTTCATTCGCCCGCTGTCTATAACGTAAACAACATCCTCAATGGTAACAGATGTCTCAGCAATGTTAGTAGATAGAACAATCTTGCGGCAACCTGAAGGAGGGCGCATAAAAACTTTCTTCTGCTCTGCTAATGGAACCATAGAATGAAGTGGAAGAACCAAATATTTAGATTGATCTCGGAAAAATGGATTAGAAAGTATCCTCTCTCGCATTCTTTGAATATCATCCCATCCAGGAAGAAAAACAAGAATAGCTCCATCGACTTGATCGCTGCATATTCTCCGAAGTAGCTCTTCAACAAGCACACAGTCTACAAGTTCAGGGTCAACATTTGACAAGTACTTATTGAGTAATCTTTGTACCTCAGCAGAATCCATGGATGCTTTCTCCATATGCTTTTTGATAATATCAGCTGCTTCTGCATGGTTTTCTTGTTCAGCATAATCAAAAGCCGTTTTTCCTGCGATACATTTTGTGTGGAAGTCTACACCAAAAGTGAGAAGCATGCAAATGTCTCCAACTCTTCCTTTACCCGCAAATGCCATTAGTGGTGTTACTTTAGTTTTGGAATGCTTGTAATTGAAAACTTTTGGGCCACCTTCAGAAGACAACAACTCCAGGAGAGGGTCCAATTCGGAATTTGATAAAGCACAGTCAATAGCATCATCGAGAGCAATTTTACATTCCTCGGTTAATGGAGAATTCATCATTGTCTCATTCTGAAATACGCTGGTAAAATGATTGTTATAACTTGGTCTCAATTTAGAGAGCACATCTTCCAGGAAGAAAGCGTTAACCTGAAAATGTAAAGTTCTACAATGAGAACTCTTCAAGACAAAAAATATCAGAATCCCGGACAAAGTAAGAAACTCACAGGATAAGTGAACCCTGGAACTCTAATGACTGGACAACCACCAAAATAATTTGAAAACCGTTCAGCATCCATTGTCGCACTCATCAACACCTGCTCAGGTTAAAATGCTACTCAAATTTGCAGTCTACATGACATATAATTTGACCTCACAAAGCTAAAAGGTACTAACCAGCCGAAGATGAGGATATGAATGCAATAGATCCCTGGATATTAAATCACAAAATTAGCGTTTTATGTGTAAGCAAAGGATGAAACTGAAGAGTCATAAGTTATTTGTAAAACAGAGGACCAAATTAAATTCTTAAAATACTAGTACCCTTGGGCATTTCATAAACCCAGGCATCAAATACTTCTATCAGGTTCCTAACTGAAAATTGTATCTCATTAAAAATAAACTTCCATACCACATAACAAAAATATGTTTTAGAGGCAAGGTACCTGATTATTGCAAGTGTGANGTTTCTAGTGTTCTTCAGATTATCATCGTTATGATGAATTCAGGTATTGCTTCCGCTCCGCAATCTCCGATACAGAATCTCAATAATTCTATCAAAGGCTTCTTTTGGTTTGGTAGAGAAGGCTATTGAAGTAGCAGATTTTGGCTTTGTTTTTTCTTTTGTAAGCTTTTGAAAGTCACCATTGTGGAATAAGGAATAAAAACATTATTTATAATAATTATGTGACAATAAGCAATACCTTTAAACATTTATTTGGATCAACTATTAAAAACGGTACATATCTAGATTTGGTTGATTGAGTGAAATAGTGATTAAATAAATGATTGAGATATTGAGTTATTATAATGCGTTTGTTTCGTTAAACTTTTTTAAAAATTGATATTTGATAAGGTGTACTGAGATATGATAGTGAATTCTTAAATATATTTAATTAAATTATGGTGTTATGATCGTGTGTTTATATAAAATATTAATATATATTTATATATATAAATATAAATATAATTATATTATACATAATAGAAATAAGAGTAAATTAATTTTTTTCTAAAATCACGATGAACCCACGGTTGATTTCATAAGATTTGATGAAATCATGATTTTTTAACGATAAACATACCGCAAATTTCATTTTGTTTTGTGTGCGTTAAACACAATCACGATTTGATTATCTACTTCATCACACTTTCAATCGGAGAACCAAACGTACTCAATGTCATTAAAGATTGGTTAAAAAGATAGATGTAAACAAACCCAATAAATATGTTTTTCTATTAATGTAAAATTCAATATATTATTAATATTTATTTTCGTATTTATTTTTGAGAAAAATATAACGATGGTTCCGATAATTTAAATAGTGTAAGACGATGCCCCTAAAGTTTAAAATTTGCGTACGCAACACTCAAACGTTGGAAATTATTTGCCAATGACCCTCGTACTCATTAAATGATATTATTTTAAAGATTATGTTAAGATACAATGTAAATTTTTTTGAACTTCTCATACTAACTACACAATTATTAAACTTAAATAGTATGATGTTTATAATTTTTAAAACTTGGGGGTCAAGAGCATACATTATATCAAATTCAAGTACTTAATATGTAATTTACAAATTCTGTGAACACAGTTTTTATATGGGTGACGTTTGTTCACGGCCCCCCAACTTACGAGCTGTGTAAAGGGCATACCCTCCAAATTACGAAATTGCAAATATGATACATTTTTTGATTAAAAATATGCATTTATAGCCATAAAACTTCAATTAAATGCAAATAAGATACCTCAAGTTTTCAATACCGTTTATGATTGACACTTTAATGAACTCGTAAATTTTTAATATTTCATGCACAATTGTCGAACATCAATGGTAATTTTTGTATAATTTTTCAAACGAGTTCTATTTGCGTACTTTGTGATGAGTTTTCAAACTGTTTTCAACTTACGGAAAATGGGTTCTAAATGTAAGGGATAAAAAACAAATGACATTGATAACTTTAGGTGTAATTCTTGCAATTTCGTAAGTTGGAAGGTATGTCCTTTACACAGCTCGTAAGTTGAGGGGCTAATTATACAATTTTCTCGTTTTTATACTATTTTAAAGTTAGTGAGTTATTGGCAAACGCTCATTTATTTTTATTGATTTTATTTTTGTATTATAAAGTCTTCATTCAAACCATACATTTGAATTATATTCTTTTGTTTTCTTAGATTTGGCTTTGTTTTTGTGTGGACAGAAAAGGGTAGAATTAATTTGTGGCGGGCTGGCTAATCTTGAAGTATTCTAACAAACTTCTATTCCGACAAAGAATTTACTATTATTTTACACCACATATTTAAATATTTTATACAATCCACATAAATTGGATTTTATATCCATCATCTTTCTTGAATTTGTAGTCATCAAATTTTTAAAATCTTATCAATTTACATCGAAAGAAAATACATGTATGAACTATTAGTAATTGCTTCTAACCCAAATTTATAATAGTGTAAAGATGATGTTCCTAAAGTTTACAAATTACATACAAAACCTCTGAAGTTGATATAATATGTGCTGTTGACCCCTCAACTTTTAAATATTGTAATCATCATACCCTCAAAGTTTAAGGATTACGTGGTTGATCTCCGAACTTATTAAACCGTTTATATTTGACACTAATACTCGTTAATATTTTAAATGTATCTATAGTTTGTATTTGGCGCATTAACATTGAAAAGATGTAATAATATGTCTCCAAACTTTGAAATTTTTAAAAATAACGCATAAATTATACAACCACTTATAGGAAAAAAGACGTAAACCACAACTATTCACCCGAGTATCATTCTTGAACAGTTTTGAAACTTCGAGAACTTGTCATCCAATTTACAAACTTTATGGGCATCGTCTTTACACTCTTTTAAATATTGGGAGTCAATGAAGTAGTTTTCTCATACATAAACATGTAAAAGAATACACTACCATACAAATAAATTTAAATAATTAACCATAGACTAAATTCAAATGATATCATATTTACTATCAAGTGGACAAAATCATCTCTAAAATCTAAAGTTATTATACACATCAACATCTATGTATTAAGTTTCTCTTAAAATATAGATTTTGCGAAACAAAATATAATTATAAATAGATCGAGATTGAATTTTTTAAATTTCAATGTGTTGTATATGAATAAAGTATGATCAATTATGATGAATTAAGTGATATTTTTGTAAATTAAAATTATGCTTTATGTTTTTGAATTACAAAGAATTATTTAAATAAATAATAGAAGAAGAGAATGTTTCTCATTGTTAAAATAATTTGTTCATGTAATATTGAGATGGCGGAAAGAATTAAAAGTATTAGTCTAGCAATGATGTTACATCCGTCTATAATTCCGTTACATTTCGGGTCGATACATTGGATATTGGGTACGTTTGAAACAATGTTTAGTAAATAGCGGTGAGGTGAAATGACTGTACCGTGCGGTGAGGTGAACGGATCGTGATTTTAAAAAACTGTTTTGAAATAACGATGCACTGATCGTGATGTCATAAAATGAACTTTTTTGTCATTATTTATATATAATTGTATATAATTTAAAAATTATATTTTATGATATATTTTATAACAAAAACTATATTTTTAAATTTTTATATATATATTATAGGTTGAACATGTAATTGATAGAATATAATGAGTTATTAATCAAAATTATTTTTTAAAAAAATTAAACTATAATTTACAAAGGTTAAAATTGACATTTGACAATTGCATTCTGGTGGCCGTTGGGTTAAACCAACTGTGAACTCATCGTTGTTTTCTGCGGTCGTACAAATGCAGTTATTAATGATGCTTGATTAAAATAGAATACAATAACGACACGTTCAACACATCGGGTGGTGGACTGTTGTTCCAAACAAAACCATTGTAGGTATATTGTATCTCTATATATATTAAATTAATTATCTATTTATTTTAAATTAAATAGCTATAAAGGTGACTGGATGGGACTAGACGTATCAATTGTGTGGGTTGTATCGGATTAATACTAAACCAAAGATAACCCAAATAAAAATTAGTGACACCAAACTCAAATCAACACCCAATTTTTATTTTGTATATTCAAAACCAAAACAAACTTAAATTGATGAATCCAAATACAAATCAATTCGAGATTTGAGTTAAACACCCAATTGACACAAATCAAATCCGATCGCGTGTACAAGACAAAAATATATAGTTTTCGATTATGAAAACAATGAATTCTAATAAAATAGCTGACAAGTTATGTTGAAATAATGAAATTATCTCACATTGAAAATTAAAAATGGTGTGGATTAGTTTATAAGAAGGAATGTTGATCATAATAAATGATTTGTTCAAGTCTTTTACAATGTGGTCTAATACTCTTATACCACGTAAATTGCTCTCACTCTAGAAATTTAATAAGTTATACTATTGAAATCTCAACTTGGGACAATTATTGTACTGTACCATTTGTTACTTTGGAGCACCAAATACACAGTATAGATACATCTTCATAAACATATAAACAAGACAAACTTATACTCATCTGATCGAATCTCCGGTTACCTTGTTATGTAGAAGCACGGCCAGCCGGAGCATCAACAGTGGTGGTACTCTTAGTCCTCCTAAGGCTCGGAGTCCGATGAAGCCTGCATCGAAAAGAACCAGCATGTGTTGTAGGAGAACAGAGACAGTTATGCTTAGTAACACTTCCCTGTCTTGAAAGCCCACTGCCACCACCACCTGATGCAGAATATTCAATCTTTATATCTTTGTTCATCATTGTTTCAGTCCCCATAACTAAATGGTTCTGGTTACAGCAGAAGCTAGAAGAAAAGGACAAGTATGAGAGAGGGGTATTCAAAGATACTGTTGAAGAACACAAGGGGGGGG
>RWGZ01000122.1:618504-649966 GCA_009725065.1 Utricularia reniformis
TGCCAAATATTGCACATTTATAGGACCAAACCTGCCAAAATTTTTAAAATAATGCACTAAATATGACATTACAAATTATCAAGACCAATTTGGCAAGAGCTGTAAAAATTTGGGAGACTAAAAGCGCCGCTTTTTCATAAAGAATCTAAAAATTGAGGAAATTTTTCATGGGACATGGGACGCATAGTGATGATAAAATATCAGCATAAATAGCATGTGAAATGGAGCTTAGTAGATGTAATATATACAGCTTAGCTAACCAGAGGTGTTTTAGTGAGTGGCTATTAAATTTCCCATAATCCCAGCAGCGATCTCATAATGTTTTGCATTTGAGAAGCCGGCATCCAGAGCTAGTTTCTCCAATTCATCTCCTGCATCATATAAATCATGAATTTCTGTCAATCCTTAACAAGCTAAACATATTTAGATAAAGAATTGCAGTATTTTCTTCTAATTGTAGTATTTGCATGTCTTCTAAAGCAGAAGCAAATGCTGCCTGGACAAAAAGAAAATACCAGTCATATAATTCTTGATTGAGTTTTTCAAGTAGTGATACTCTTGTGCTAAGCCATACACGCTTGCTACTGGAACAACAATATTTTCGATCATCCAGTCCTGGAAAACAAAAAGAACAAATGAATTGATAATGTTTTAGATATAACACTACAGATTTGGAATGGGAACAAGTTGGGTAGATTTTGAAACCTGTATAGAATATGTTAAAGGGTGAGTGCTTTTGTTGAAGTCAAGAATGGAAACTTTTGAACGAGGTTTCAGCACTCTGTGCATCTCCTTGAGTGCTTTCTTTTGATCAACTATGTTTCTTAATCCATAACTGATGGTTGCAGCATCGAACGAGAAATCGGGGAATGGTAAATCAACTGCATCTCCTTCGATCCATCTGTCACATGCATTATATACAAAACTTATAGCCTTAGCAATCAGATGTGCTTTCTATTCAGGTAAAATATTGGTTAAGAATGGGTATTCCTACTCAATATTCTTGTAGCATGGCTTTGCAAGATCCTGTTGGCGAGTAGCAGCAAGCTGCAGTTGTTCATTTGAGAAATCTAAAGCAAATACCTGTTCCATTGACATTCATTTGAGAAGAACATAAATTCACAAATCAATAGGAAGAGGCCAACATGTATAATGCAATATGCTGTCGAAAATCAACGGGCAGGATCAACTTGAGTAACTCATTTAGCATTATAGAATCAGCGAAAGCACTAAAATTTCCAAAAACTCCAGCTTAAATTTCTACTTCTAGGATTCAGAAAAATCCAAGTACACTATAGCACAAGTCACTGATAACACACCAACTCAGAGTGTGACGGATTCTTTCAAAACTAAAGAGATAAAGGCAAACCTTGCCTCTGATGCCAACTTTCTCAGATAGCAGAAATGCCAAATCCCCACTTCCACAGCAAACATCCAACACCGTATCTCCTTCTTTAGCCCTGTTTCAAAGATCCCCTTGCTTAAAACATTAATAAAATTGTGGTCCTGTAATACAGCAAACCATACGCTCAATAAGGAAGGAAGCCTAAAAATAATGAAGAGAGGAATAGAGAAGTTACCCGCTCCAAGAGACACTCATCCTCTTCCATATCCTATGGTTCCCTAAGCTAAATAAATCATTCAACTGAAGGAATAAACAAAAATCAATTCATCATCTTAATAATCCTCATACAAAACACAAATACATCACCAGCTCCACTTGCAGTGATTATTTCCTGAAACGAAGCTGTTAAAAAAATAAAAAAATGCTCACATTATCATAAACTGGTGCAATGCGGTTAAAAATCTCTTGGCGCTCAGCTGTACATCTGACAAACGATCGCCCTCTGAAATCCGGCACCGGTGGAAATCGCCGGCTAGGTGAGGCTGTGAATGTAAACTGAAGAGTCACCATTCCAACTAATGTGAACTCCACCAACCAAATGGCTAATTTCAGTCAGTGATAATGGGCCGTTTGACGTTCTCTCTTTTTAAAAGTGGGGAAAGTTTTTGACATGGGAGTGAGTATAAAAGGTTTTACTTCAAAAAATAACATTAACTTTTTATTTATGTTGTTTTTATGGTAACATACTCATTTAATGTACAGACAAAACTCCAACGATTTTTTTTACTTTTTTTTCTTTTACAATAGAGTTTTCAATCTTCTTTATTTCTATTCTTTTCTGAATATGGTATTGAATTCCAACACACACCCAAATAGGAAAAAGTAGAAATATACAATCTGATACAAGAATCGGCGATAAATTCTCTAAAACTCTACTGGAGTTCTCGATGTCTGTTTCAGCTCCAACGAAGACGAAGTGAGTTCTTACCCAAAGAAATCTGATTTCCAAAGAATAACTGAAGATAAAGTAAATTTCAAGTTTTATTTTGTTTATTGAAGAAAACGGCGAGGATTTGTTGCATTGCAAAACGAGAATATGCATATAGTGTAATGATGAAGTGTATATAGAATTTGTCACTAGAGGATGAATGCACAATTTTTTCTTAGAGGTAACATGAGTTATTTCAAAATAAAGAAGAAAGATGAAAGGAAGGTGGGTTTTTTTATATGTAGAAATTGATATTTAATTATTAAAATAAAATATGATATCATATCAACGTCATCACTACATCATCATTGTTATATTTATAAAGTTTTGAGGTGTCAGTGTCATTATTAAATTAATTATAAAAGCCTAGAATACAAATTAAAACTTCTCACACAATTAGTTTTATCAAAAAACTCACCTCGGATTTCATTAATTAAGGGGCATCTCCATAATTGTGAAGGGCGACCGTCCATCCCTATTGAATGAGAATGAGAATTATAAGATTCATCAAAAAACTCACCTATGGGTATGTTCTGCACGCATTATAAGAATGAGAATGTATTTACATAATGAATTATGAGAATGCATTGTCAAAATGAGAATATGTGTTGTGTTCTGCAGTATATATAATGAGTTGTATAATGAAATGGATGTTTTGAAGAAAATAAAAATATGAATGTATTATAGATACTAAAAGACATTATTGTCCTTTAAATACTTACATGATAAAGAGACATATATATCTTAGATTAAATTTCATGATGTATAGTTGATTCGATAATTCTTTTAGTTTTAAGATTAAATTGTTGTTATTCTTAAAATACATAATAATTAATATACGGTATCGCCAATCGGTAGAATGTATTGGTCATACTGGTATGTAATCGAATGAAATTTTGTCAAATTAAAACTGTAGGGTCTAAACTTGATTGAGATTTATATTCGTTCCGATTTGAATCCTGTGAACCGGCGGAACCAACCCAATTTTAAAACATAGCTAGAAAGTAATACCCCAGGAAAAATGAAAATGAAAAAAAATATCATTTGAAAATAATGTGTTTTTAAAGGATAATATTGTCATTACATACTAAATAATGCATTTTGTAATCCAAAATGACAATTTTTGGTCATTTTGCATTTATGAGTAAAAATAAGAATGTATTCTATGCATTTACATTATAATGAGAATGCAAAATGATGAGTGTTCTGTAATTACAATTAGAATGCATTAATTTATAAAAATGCATTTTTAAAATGCATCTAGAACACCCACTAAACCTTAATGGTCCATCCAATGTGTCTCCCTTTCTCCTTACTTAATTCTTTTTTATTTTAACTAATATTTTATTATTTTTGTTTAGTATTTATGCGTATTATATATAAAACTATTTTTAATAAATTTAATTATTACAAAACTTGTGAAATATAATTATTATATATTATATTTCTTTTTTATAAGTATTTTGTATATATATTTACGAAATTAAAACTAATTTGATTTAATATTTATAATATTTTATACTACAGGATTGATTTTATAAAATGTGAATAATTTGATACGTTTTGTTTCTCGTAGTTGTTGTATTTAAACTTTTGTATTTAAAGTTTTTTCTATTTATAAAAAAAATTATTTTAAACTAATTCAAAATAGAAAAATATATATAATAAAAGTATGAGTTTCCAGACAATAATAAATCAATGTTTGAATACCGGTTTACCGGTCTTGGCCGGTACATCGGTGAACACAGGTAGAAAACAAAATTTCGGTGAACACCGGTAGAAACAAAATTTCGGACATCTCGCACGAAATTTCGTCCGAGATTAAAACACTGGAATAAAGTGGTAAATGAAAGTTGATTTAATTATATTAAATAAATGTTGAGGAAATAGAAAGTTAATGTAAAGTGAGAGAAATAAGTGTTTAGAGAGACATGGTTATAGATGCCCTAATCAAAAATATCAATCATCTATCAAATTCGATTATTTTAGATATCTCCAATCATTTCGATTCACAAACTTATTTCATCCATAAACAATTTTTTTCTGCACACATTATTTTATTTTTTAATATTAATATTATTTTCAACATTTTTTATATTTACAATATTTTAAAAACACAATATTCTAATCATGTTTGAAATCACATTTTTTGTGCATACTGATTGTAACTTATAACTATGTTTTTAAACCGGTCATTTTTATCGAATCGAAAAATGTCTGGTTCACTAAGAACCTGTTCAAACCGTGGTTTTTTGAAGCGCAAAAACTTTGAAAAGATTTAATTATATCATAATTTTCATAAGATTAATAAATTGTTGTGTTATTTTATAATGTAAATATAAGATATAATTTTATCAATATATAAAAAATGAAACAATTTTATACGAATTTAGTAAGAAATAATTGATATTATTTTATATATTACGAATATACGTAAATAATTAAAATTGAAATAGAGAAAAAATATTGAAAAATATATAATAAAATAATATTTAAATATCGTATTAGTTCAAAAATAAAAAAATGCAAAACTAGAGCAATTCAGTTCGAACCGGACTGTGAAATACGTGGTTCACGGTCAAACCGGTTCAACCGGGCGGTTTGAAAACATAGACTATGTTTTTAAACCGTTCATTTTTATCGAACCGGAAAATGTCTGGTTCACTAAGAACCGGTTCAAACCGTGATTCGAACCGGTTTGAACCTCAAAAACTTTGAAAAGATTTAATTATATCATAATTTTCATAAGATTAATAAATTATTGTGTTACTTTATAATGTAAATATAAGATATAATTTTATCAATATATAAAAAATGAAACAAATTTATACGAAATTTGTAAGAAATAATTGATATTATTTTATATATTACGAATATACGTAAATAATTAAAATTGAAATAGAGAAAAAATATTGAAAAATATATAATAAAATAATATTTAAATATCGTATTAGTTCAAAAATAAAAAATGCAAAACTAGAGCAATTCAGTTCGAATCGGACCGTGAAATACGCGGTTCACGGTCGAACCGATTCAACCGGGCGGTTTGAAAAAGACTTATAATACCAAGTTGATTGATACACAGGATATACCTACCAATAATATAAAAAATATCAATGTGCCCGACCCTAATATTACCAATAATATCAGTATATTAACTGATTTTAAAGTTATATATTCTACAATTATTTTAAAACTCCACTCCTTTCCGCTTTCCCTTTCCTAAACTTATTTAATTTTTCAAATTCATATCCAAAATTCAAATTGAAAATAGTCTCTCCTCAAAAGAGTTTGAACCAATTTTACACATGNTGTCTTTATTATGTTCTTGGACTTAGAGTTTGATTGTTGGGTTTTTCTCTTCTTGTTGGACTTTGTATTCACTAGCATGACTTTGTGTTATTGGATCTTTATTTTTGGTTCGGGTCCCTTTTTTTTCATTTTAATTTTTGGTGTCTCTTCACTCTTCTCTTCATCCTCGTAGGGTTGCTCCAGCGCCATCTCTTTCTATTCTGTCTATTTTGTAAGTTGAATCAAAGTTAACTCATCACTTGTATTCAACATACCTCCTTGATGAGTTAATTTTGCAATTTCGTTTGTGTTGTGATTTGCAGGGTCTTCTTTTAGCCCTAGAATTTCACGGAGATAACAAAATTGCTTTGGATGGAGAAGTTTCGTTAGGATATCCGCTGCTTGGTCTTCAGATGGTACGTGTTCAAGTTCTATACAACCTTCTTGTACGTAATCTCTTAGAACGTGATATCTTATGTTGATGTGCTTACTTCTACCAAACAAGGTAGGGTTCTTCGCCATACATATAGCTGATATGTTGTCTATTTTTATTTTTATGGGTGAGGGTATTGATACCTTTAGATCAGTAAAAATTTTCTTTAACCATACTGCATGATTAGAGGCTGCTGCTCCAGCCTTATATTCGGCTTCAGCTGAGGATTGAGCAATGATCTCCTGTTTTTTGCTAGCCCACGAAAAAGCAATCCCTCCTAATAAGAACACATAGCTGGTGGTTGACTTGAAATCATCAGAGTCTCCTGCAAAATCGCTATCTACATAGCACTCAAGAGAGAGGTTAGTGTGTTTTTTGAACAATAATCCAAAATTAAGTGTGCTTCTAATATATTTAAGGATTTTCATAGCTGCATCATAGTGATTCTGGTGTGGTTTGCTCATAAACCTGGATAGAAGTCCGGCGGCAAAGGAAATGTCTGGTCGGGTTGCGGAAAGGTACATAAGCGACCCAATTACACTTCTGTATATTTTTNCTACAAAAACAAGGCCGACTCTCGTTAATTTTAGCATCCCTGGAGGTATGGCTCTGGGTATTTTCTGTAAATTAGGATTTGGTTCGGGAGGGTCATTACGAGCTTTATTTTGCTTGATTTTGTTGTATAACACATGCTATTTTCGATTTTGTGCGTCGATGTGTATGTTTTCAATTTTTTCTTGGCTCTTTTTTTATTTTTTCCGTGTTTTGTTGTTTTTTAATCGATTTTTCGTATAATTTGGACATTTCGTGTTGAGGATTTGGCTTGCTAGGGTACTTTGTTAGCTGTTGTTTTCAGGTTTTTGTGTTATGGTAATTAATAGAATTTTTAAATGATAAACCAAGCAGCATCAGCTAAATAATATGCAACAGCAAAATGAGCTTCCCCACGGAGGTCAATATTTGGCATTTTTTGTGTCATCATCCAAATGAGTAATACAATTCATGTATAGGATCTTGCATGATCTTGTTGCATAGTTAATCATGTGCATTTTTTCCAAATAGAATACATAACATTTATTATTGCAAGTCACTAGTTAGTCATGGCTTAAGGTATCTTTTTCTTCTGGATATTCCAACTTTTGTAATTCAAATGGTTCATGCATTCGACTTGAAGAAACTGAAATTTAATTTCAATTTAGATTATTTCGTTTGAGTAGAGGTTGATTTGCGTTCGGTGACCATATGATTCGTTGTTTAATGTTGAGTTCTAATGCATAGAGGAAGAATCATTTTAGCAATTCACCTTTGTTTTCATATGATCTATGTCAAGTAGCAGAAGAGACAAAATAGTGTGTTGTATTGAATTTTGAAGGCAAAAATAGCAGCCACAGGAGACCGGAAATGTTGGTTTAAGGTGATCATGATTTAAGACTTATGTATGTTTTTCGTAGTATAGATGGACATTACTTTGCAAGATTATGTTAGATTTATTTTTAAAATTTTGTTTGTATTCGTTTTTCTGTGTTTATAGGTAATATGCATATGAATAAAGAGACAGATGAGTCAGTGTTTGGTCCCGCGGCACAGTCCACAAACATAAATGTGAAGAAACAATTACATGTGAATGAAACTAAAAAAAAAGAGATGATAGTCCCTAAACATGCAATGCCGGATTTTTTCGGGATATGTTCGGAACAAGAGAAAAGAGGTTCATCGGGGTGTCACTTAACTACAGATGATGGATTTTATTGCGTTGATTTAGCAAAGTTGGAAGACATTTGTGAAGATGAAAATGTAGATCTATCATCTAGAGAGGAAAATGACCCAAGTTGTTTTATGTTTAGTGATGAATTAGGATGGAATGGTCAGGTTCTCAAGTAAGTACATGTATATTTGCGTTGAAATTAATTTTAATTAGTTTGTAAATGACATGTACTCGATGATTACAGAAAATGCCTTACATTTAGGGATAAAGAAGATGCGAAATAATCTTTAATCAGTTATTGCATTCTAGATGGTAAAGAATTTTGGATTCAAAAAAATGAAGCAGATCGTTTACGAATACGATGCAAGCGTGCGAAAACGAAAGAATGTGGGTGGTACGTGAATGTTACTAAGAAGAAGAATGACATTGGTTGGAGAGTGAAAGACTACAATCCTGAGCGCAATCATGAGCACAATGGCTAGGAAAAAGATATATTAATTGCGTAATATATTTCAATACAAACAGTGGTCACTGGTCGTTGCTAATTCTACGTCGCATATTACATTGTAAAGAACGATGGATAATAGTTCTTGACTCCTTAGGAAAAACACATCAATTCACAATGGATCAATCGATACGCAGGTTAAACGACTATGTATTTTCTAATTATACCTTTATGAGCTATATATTTACTTTTTATAGATTATATGCATAATATGTCGCTGTTGAAAAATTATTCTTTTTTATTTCAAATGACCTTAGTTTATTTATTCCTTAGGTGGACGTTTGGTATCCTCCACAAGTTTGATGTTTCAACTACGAAAGATGACGTAGCAAATATTCCAATAATGTGGCCAACCGTAAGAGTATTTGTTTCAATATAAAATTAATTTGCTATATAATTGGTTCATTTCTGCAGGTCCCAACTCAAAAGGGTGGAAGTGAGTGTGGTATATACATATTGTACTTGATTATTTTGTTTTTGCAGCAATCGCCTTCGTCTTTTGACATCGCATTGTATCCTGCTTGTGTAAATCGATTTAATATGTATAATGGGTTAACTTGTGTACACGTGGTTGATAAATATTACATCTTATAGATGACTGCTTCTTGGTTTTGCGAAAAAGATGTTGAAGACTTCGCTGCTATGATCGGGATAGCGAGGAAGCGTTGAAAGAACCTAAATGTTGTATTACTTTTTGATGTACGGATTCATTTTGTACTTATCTTACTGTTGGAATTTGAGTTTTTAATCATTTCATTGTAATATTGTATGGTACAATTCCATTTTAATTTTATAATCATTTGTTGATGTCAACCTCATTGGCAAATATATTACCGGTAAAAACATAACTCCTCTAATAAAACGATTTGAAATACATAACATTAAACTGTCATTCATATCTCTCGAAACAAATTATTGTGTAATACATGATGCACCACTATCTGTAATTCATGTTCGATCAAAAAAGTATACATTAACAAGATTTCTGCCGCAAATACATAATTTGTGATCTTTAAAGGCGGCATATATATGATTTTCGAACTTCAAGTGTCAAAATTGTTGAATTTAGTTAACTTGGAGGGTCCGTTGTGCAACGTATCGGCAACTTGAGGGGTAGTTTGTTATCATTTTGATAGATAAAGGGTCAAAATATTGTCATTCTAAAACATTAAGGGTCATATTTAAACTTAACCGTCGTTAGAGAGTCGACATTAAACGGTATTTAGAAGTTTAGGGGTCATTTTTGCATTTAATCAAAATTAGAGGGTCAGAAATGCACATATTAGTTCAAATAGTGTATCACATCTGTAATTTCGAAACTTGGGGAGCATGTCCTTTACACAGTCTGTAACTTGAAGAGCCGCCTACAAACATCACCCATTATTTAATATACGTAACTTTGGTAATTTATATATATATAACTCATTTAAATTATTTTAAGTTATTTCAATCTAATAATACTTAAAAAAACTTGAATATATATTTTAGTATGTCTTCTTTGACAAAATGACATATACTAATTGCCAAATTTTGATTTTGGTTGAGAATCACAATTGCCAAAATTGATAACTTTGGGACCAAATAAACCATACATACTAAATTTTGGAGACAAATTTGTCAAAACTTATTAGTATGAGATTGGTTTTGTAATCTTGATATTTGTGGAATCATAATTACAACAATTATAAAACTTTTAACGGTCAAAATT
The DNA here is from genome assembly GCA_009725065.1 of Utricularia reniformis. Lineage (NCBI taxonomy): Eukaryota > Viridiplantae > Streptophyta > Magnoliopsida > Lamiales > Lentibulariaceae > Utricularia > Utricularia reniformis. The sequence goes on from RWGZ01000122.1 coordinate 628,480, forward strand.
ACCAAAACTATGGAAATCAAATTTACTTATATTGGTAAAACACAGTTAACTTATTTTATTACACAGCATGTAAATAATCACTAAACCTAACCATGTTTTACAAACTCGACAGTTGCATGTTACATAAAGGAATATGCTAATGTTTGAGTATTTGAAATATTATTTAATCAAAATAGCTATTTTATTTGCTTGAAGTATTTATGCATCTGTTATGGTCCATTTTTAGGGGTATCAACAGTCGTCCTATTCGTTTAGCAAACGAACTCGGTTCTGATTTGTTTTGTTGTGGAAGACGATTAAAAACTGGAAATAAACGATGAAACAACGATGTATAGTGGAAACCCCAGGAATTGGGGTGAAAACCATTTGACTAATAGTAGATTATATTCTTAGCATGTTCACTAATCAAATAATCCGTAATGAATACAACAGAGACTTAATGAAAATGACAAAGAAAAGAAAACAGTAAAAACTCCTGCATGGTAACGGTCTGTTCTTATACATCCAAGTGCTTTCTATTTTAATTTTGTCTAATGTGTTGAATTGATTAAAAAAAGCATTGACTACTTAGATATGAATTAAATTAATCAAATATTACTCTAGTTAAATTCACTGAAAAATCGAATAATTAATCTAGTTCATTTGCTCTTTTTTTATTTAGAAATTATTACTCTGTAAGTAATAAAAAAAATACATGAAATATATGAATTTATTACGTGTTAAATATATAAATATATTTAATAAAAATAATTTTCCAATTAAAAATTAAAGGGCAAGATTAAGAGAATGTAATTTTCATCTTGATGACAATCAGAATTCAATATACCTTATAATTATTATTTTCTATTGTTCAATAAAATTAATATCCTGGAATTATAGTTATATTCGACATGAATTTTTTAATATATTGCAAGTAAACCCTCGGAATTCTTAAAATTTGCAAGACTTCCTTGCATTTGAAAAAGTGGAGAGCAAGAAGCAATTTAAAAAGTTGATTGATTTGATTTTGATTTGATAGGGATTTGATATGTCGTCAGTTAAAGCTGTCTGCCTCTATCTAACGATTTGGGCCTTTTATTGGGCTTCCATAAGCCCAAATACTGGGATTTCTAAATTTATTGCATTAATCAATTTAAATATAATATAAATGAAAAATAAATTATGATCATATAAACAAAACTTTATTTCATATATATAATAATATATATATAATAATTATTTGAAAAATCAATTTTGGAATAACATCATCAATTGAAGTTTGAATCTTGTTTCGTGTTTTGAGTGCTTGCTCCTTACCCTCATAACATTGTGTGTCAATTTATCAAATAAGAATCGACTTAACCCCGATTAACTAGATTCAAGTGTTTTAAATTTTCGATATACCGAAAATTTTGAGCGTACCAGCCGGTACTGTGTTTTTGTGGGTCGAGTCGGATTTTGATTTAAAAAAAATAAAAAAATGAATATTTTAGAATTTACTTTATTTTAATATTCCGGTATGAATCCGATACATATCCAGTATATCCGATACAAATCCAGTATACCGATCCAATGAGCTTGTCCGGAATACCGACCGGTACATATTTTTAAAACATTGCTAGATTCATACATATATCTTCGGGTTTGGACCTGTCGGGTTCGGTTTTATGTTGATATTTGATAAGAGCTAAATCCAATAACAATCAAATTATAATTGGCTCAACATACTAAATGGGCCGGCCCATAAATGCGAAGTCGGTGAGTGCTATTGGCCCAAATCAATTGCACTGCAAAATTGGAAAACATGTCCCGAAGTGATAAAAACCGCGTTTTTATTCCACGTTGCTATGCCATTTAGAAAATTTTGATCCATTGATGAAAAGACAGAGCGTAGGGAAGTTGCTGCTTTCAGTGAACGGAGCCTTAAACTTCAAATTGAACAGAAAGCCTGATTTTCTATGTATATCTTCTGTTTCACTGCACAAAATGCCGGAGCGTAGCCATTCTTGTAGTGGGAATATATACACATCGAACAGAAACATAAACAACTTTATGAAAGATGGGAACTTGGCTTCCGCCATTTTACAGTTCGACGAAATGTCCGAGCGAGATGTCATTACTTGGAACATTTTGATTGAAGGGTTTTTTCGACTTGGGTGTAATCGAGATGCTTTGAATTTGTACAATCAAATGACTTATCTAGGTATTGTGGAGAATTCATCTACGTTTTCAGTAGTATTGAGTATAAGTAGCTCTAAGGGTTATTCAGAGAAGGAATTGTTATGCATTGTCTATCCATCATTCTTGGATTTAGTAATAATGTTTATATTAATTCCGCTCTTGTTGATCTGTATTTTCAAATGGGTCTTTTTGATGTTGCTTTCAGACTGTTTAGAACGTCAGCAAATAGAAACTTAGCTACTTGGAATATCGTCTTATGTAATTGTACTGAAGCTGGTCGATCACAAGAGCTTCTCAGATTGTATAGGGACATGAGATTAGATGAAGTGGAGCCTAATGGGCTCACTTTCTGCTACATGATTCGTGGTTGTGGGTGCGAGAAGTTGATTACTGAAGGAATGCAGTTTCATTGCTGCGTTATCAATAAAGGATTCACTAATTCCAACTTGTTTGAGGTCAATGCTTTGGTTGATTTCTATTCTGCTTGTGGAAATTTAACTGAAGCTATTAAATCATTTGATGTTATACCACCTATAGATATTATTTCATGGAATTCAAATGTTTCAGTTTTTGCTTCTAATGGTTTTGCATTCGAAGCTCTTGAATTCTACCGAAGAATTCATATTTGGGATAAAAAGCCTTCTATTTGCTCATTCATTGCGTTCTTGAAGTTATCTGGTTCCGAAACGGATTTAGAACTTGGAATTCAAATCCATTGTTGCATTATGAAGCTGGGATTCAGAAATCCCATTGTCAAATCTGCTCTAATCGACATGTATGATTAATGGGAGATATTGAAAGCTGTTTAAGTATCTTCAACATGATCACCGAAATGACTATCATCTGTTATAATCCTCTCATGGCGTCTCTGCTGAGAGCTGGTTTTTTTCATGACATAATTGAAGATTTTGGGCTAATAGTCGACGAGAACATAAGATACGATGAAGTCAGTCTCTCTTTAACTCTAAAAGCCATATCACTTTCTGCTAGTTCTTTCTGTACAATCCTCCATTGTTGCACCATCAAGTCCGGTTTTGATTCCCATGTCGCAGTTGCATCTTCATTGATCGATACGTATTCCAAAGTCGGTGAAGTTCATCAATTATCACGAATCTTCAATGAACTTCCTTACACAAGTTTAATATGCAGCACATCGATTATTAGCTCATTTTCTCGAAATGGACAGGGAAGACAATGCCTTGAGATTCTCAATGCAATGAAAGAAAATGGCTTAATACCTGATGAAGTAACATACTTGACTCTTTTAACAGGATTCAACCATTGTGGAATGGTGGAAACGGGACGATCAGTGTTCCAACAGATGCAAACGCAGCATGGTTTGAAGCTGGATAGACGCCATTATTCGTGTATGATTGATATGCTCGATCGGGCTGGTTTTCTTGATGAAGCAGTAGAGTTATTAAAAGAATCTCCATTTACAAATGATGCTTTGATTTGGAGCTCTATTTTGAAGAGTTGTAAGCTTCACCAGAAAGAGGAAATTGGCAGCAGAGTTGCTAAAAGGGTGGTTGAACTTGAGCCTGAGAGTTCTTATGTATGGCTACAGGTTTCTGGGTTTTATTCGGCTCTTGGAGACGCGAATAGAGCGAAACATTGTCGGGAAATTGCTTTGGCTAGAGAGATTGCTCAGGAGATTGGTCACAGTATGATTAATGTTTAACACCATTTGGATCTAATCCTTTTTTGACATCATTTGGTGGATCTATTCTTTTGGCAGAAGATTGAATTTCTTAATGTTTTGATGAAGGCATATAGTGGTGGGGCATTTAAATTTGCCTATGCTTTCATGGATAACTTTGTATTAATCTTGAGGAAATAGATTGCTTGGTAGCTGGAGCTAATTTTGAGCGTAAGGTGAGATTCACTAGTTAAAAAAAGCCACTTTTTTATTCTTGTTCTTGTTATAGAGTTTTGTGTTTTTTCTTTAGGCTTGGTACCATGAAGCATTTATGTACTTCGATGTTCAAAGGGAATACATTCAAATCGACCCCAAAGATACGTCTCTTAGAATTATTAAGATTTGGTATCAGAAATAGTACAGGAGAAGCATACATGCATTCATCATCACGATGAATAATGTGAAAAACACCGAAAAATAGAAAAATGATCTTCTGATAGTAAGAAAATGACCAGATGGGAAGCTGAAAAGTTAGGTTGAATTCATATTACAATGAATAATATGAAGAATAGCAAGATAATTCCTCTTGTTTTTGGTGTTCTTCATATCATTCATCGTGATAGTGAATTCATGTATGTTTCCGTTGTACTATTTTCGATACCGAATCTCAGTATTTCTAACAACGTATCCTTCAAGTCTTGGTAAGATTATAAACTCGACTTCTAACATGAATGCATTCATCTTATGAATTACATGAGTTCGGAATACAACTTATAAATTACATACATAAGCAAATCAAATTTGGAATTATTTAAAATATTACACATTTAGGCAATATGAATTAAAAATTGTATAATCATACTTAAAGCTTAATCATTATTTAGTAGTAAGTAAATCTAATAGTTACCAAACCGCCAAATTGTTCCATCGAATACGAGAGGTTCAATCTCTAGGTGTAACCCGTATAGTATATTTTTGCCTACAAAAAAAATAATTTTAACACATTTAAAAAAATAATGAAATGTTGCTATAAGTCTTGATCTGTATTATTCAAACTTAAAAGGCTTACACATTATCTGCAAATCTAACATGTGACCTTTGTAAACCACTTTCCGGTGGCGGAGGAGGCATCGGCGGCTTATTTCCGGCAACATTCTCGGCGGGGATTTGCTTTTCTAACCCGAACTCTAAATCTCCGTTTCCCCTCACCTTCAAGATTGGTTTTTGCCTCCACGACCATTCCTTAGTGCTCGTATCCTGATTTTGCTCCTTACTATTTTTGTATTCCTTTTCGATCGCATTGTTTCGATAGCTCATTCGACTACAGAACCGTCCGATCACGCATGAGATGACCGAGATTGCAGCGATGACGGCTAGGACAATGAAAACCGGCCCGAATGATCCGTTTGAATGGGAAGAAGATTGTTTTATGGAATTAGGGTATATGGCTTGTTGTTGAGACATTTTTGTTTTACAAAATTGTAATGAGAAATTGGTAGAAAATGTGTTGTTGTTACTTGTTAGAGTAGATAAGGAAGATTTTTGTTCTTAGAGTGGGAACAAAGAAACTCTTGGTTCTTGTTCATTTTTTATAGGGTTTGGATATTCTTTTCTGCAAGAGAGAGATTTTTGGTTAATTTACAAAGGAGGAAGAAGAATGATTTCCAATGTTACCAGGATTCTCTATTTTTACAAAAATTTACGAATCGAATTCTCTCGGATTCGCGATTCTCTCTTAATTCTCGAATCAGATTTTTTTTTTTGAACGGATTTTTTTAGAAGACAAAATTGAAAAAAATCAAAAAACAAATAAGAAATATAAATTATTATATCATAAATTTGTTAAGTTATGTAATTATTATCGATTTTTAATTATTTTATTAATTTTAAATTTTAACCAATTTTTAGTTTTATTTTGATGATAAATTATTTATTATATCTTATATTTATAATTTGAAAATGATTAAAATATATTTTATCAATAATTATGATTAGTTTTACTTATAAAAAATTATAAATTATATAACTAAAATAATTATTATAAATATAAAATTAACGAATCCTTAANCTAATTAATATTTAAAAAAGTTAAAAGGGGTAGATCCGTAAATTACCATTGAGAACTGAATTTGGTTGAACTCCGTTATATGCCCAAGTACACGCTGCTTCAATTGATTCCTCTGCATATCTGCAAGCCAAACAATGTGAATAAAAAAACCCTAATCCCCAAATCGAGGAATTCAATTTCTAGAAAGCGTACGTGTCCGGGCAAGTAGTCGTCGAGCATGATTCCCAGGTCTGTGCTTGATCGTACCAGACTGTCTGAAATGCACAGAGAATAAGGATTGTAACCTGTAGGTTTGATTTATCTGGTACTTGAAGGGAAAATGAATACCGAAATGTTCTTCTGGAGGGCGGCGATTTGTTCATCGGTACTGGAATCGAAATATCTCTGTAGCCCAGTTTCGATCATGTTTGTATCCCAAACCTGGATTTTACAAGATTCAATTGAGGATGATAAAAAGGTGAATTGAGATCGAAAAAGAATGATTGATTACGCTGTGGAGATTTGTGCTTTTTGTGTACCAGTGAACTGGAATTAGGTTTCCTCCTTCGTCTGATGCAAATCCCACATGCAATGGCTGCGGGTAATCTTCTTTAGTTTCAACTTTGAATGATGTTATTGAATTGAGATTAATTGGATTTATAATTTGAGTTATCATATAATCATTTAATCAAATTTGTTAAATGTATAGTATATTCATATTAATCTTGTTCGTTCACACTCTTACTATTCTATAATTTTAGCATGATATCAAAGTTTGTTGGATCATTTAAATTAACAAGTCGGTTAGATTTGTGGGAGAGTATTGAATTTGTTATAATCAATGTTACCATAATTCTCTATTTTTACAAAAATTTACGAATCGGATTCTCTCGAATTCGCGATTCTCTCCCGATTCTTGAATCAGATTTTTTTTTTATTTTTGAACGGAATTTTTTAGAAGACAAAATTGAAAAAAATCAAAAAACAAATAAGAAATATAAATTATTATATCATAAATAGTTATGTAATTATTATCGATTTTTAATTATTTTATTAATTTTAAATTTTAACCAATTTTTAGTTTTTTTATTTTGATGATAAATTATTTATTATATCTTATATTTATAATTTGAAAATGATTAAAATGTATTTTATCAATAATTATGATTATTTTTACTTATAAAAAATTATAAATTATAAAACTAAAATAATTATTATAAATATAAAATTAACGAATCCTTAACGAATCTTCCCGGATTCTCTAAAAAATTGTGCACTACGAATCGCAAATCGTGTCGTATCACGAATCGTGTCACGTATCGTGGTAACATTGGTTATAATTAGTTAGAGAAGAAAATTTGATTATATTTATAAAGGAATGTTATTACATAACAAGTCCTTTAAATGTGTGATATTCTCTCTTTATTTTTATTATGTTTTTTGCTATAATTTTAGTAGACTCTTTAATTTCAGCACTTACAATATTTTACCGACACATTGGGTTTGTTTGGTATAACTTTTTAAAATTGCGGTGTGGTGAGATACAGTTAGGTGTTGTGAGATGTGGTGCGATATGATGATCGTAAATTTTTAAATATATTTGATAAAATTGTGATATTATGATTGTGATTTATGTAAAAATACTAATATATCCTTATATATATATAATAATAAATATAATTATATTATAATTAATAGAAGTAAGGGTAAATTAGTCTTTTCCAAAACCACGATGATGTCACAACTGGTTTTAACAACTGTGATGATATCGTGATTTTTTAACGATTATCACATCGCAATTAAGCTTGTGTTTTGTGTACCATAAGAAAATAACGATCTGGGCATCGCACCACACCTCACCGCAGTTTTAATTTGAGTTTCAAACAAACTCATTAATCATTAATGTATCATATTCGTTTCGAGTTGATCATTTATGGTTTAGAAAAAAATTATGATGGAAAAAATGCATTTGATAACTAGATACTAGCAAGAGTAAACACAAAGATACTAAAGTAGAAAGAATTGGACTTTGTATATGATTGAAGCATTAATAGGAACAAACATACAAAAATAATAGTATAAATAATAGTTCCATTTGAGTGGAGTGTAGAAATTCATATTTTTAAAAGAAAAGTGATATAATGATAATTGGTTTTCTTTTGTCTTTTAAATATAATTCATTTTTCTACGTATTAGACTACACGAAAACTCTTAATTTTTACAATTACCTGGTGAATATCTCCAATGAAATGAGCCAGAAAGAGAAGAGCTTCCGTTAGATTATCTGCGATAAATGAAATTCTTCGTTAGTTTATGAGTTTCTAGAGTTGGATAAATAAGATGATTCGATTACAAGAAGAATATGGATATCCGAGAAGTTGGTTCGTGTAATTGTTGATAGCTCCAACAACACAATTTCCAAGTACACCACTTGAATCCCTACAATCTCCTATAAAAATAAACAAAAAATGACATAATTGATCTCATTCTATAAATTTAATTTCATATTTAAATTGTTTTGAAAAATAACGAGTGATCTTGTCGGGTTACTCTGATTAAATTGATCGATTGTTTATTTACTAATTGAACGATCAAAATCAAATTAGGAGATGGTTTGACATGGGACAATATTGATAACTAAAATTTCTAACACTGAAATTATAATTAAAAAATAGTAATATATTAATTGATATTTTCAAATCTTTTACAGTATACTATCTTCTTTAATATGTTATATCCCTTCACATTTCTCACTTAATTTGCCCATTGTAGAAATTTAACATGATATATGAGTGAATGTGAAAAAATAATAAAGGACCTTGTTGGGTTAATTTAACTTAATTGGTGTTTACCTGCATTATTTTAAAAATCGATACTGATTGATATATCGAAACGAGCTCAGTGCATCGTATATCATATCAGTATCGGGTATATCATATTTATATCGGAATAATAAAATAAATTTAATTATTAAACTATACAAAATACACCATTTTTTAACTAATTCAAAATTTATATTATTCTTAATTCGAAAAACAATAATTAAAAAATTCTACAAACTTCATTTCTAATTTTGTAAATCAAATAAGTAAATCCAACTCAATCCACTCAATATCTCTAACCTGTGTTCCAAAACCAGATCGGTTTTGGCCGACCTGACCGGTTTGGACCGGACCCTGGTCCAAAACCGGTCCAAGTAGGAAACATCCCCAATTTTGTATCTAGTTTTATTAATTTTTTAAAATAATGTAGGACTCAGTTATTTTATTTATTTTTAAAAAATTATAATTCCAATACAAAAGTTTTATTTCAAGTAAACTAAGTTTATTGAAGAAATATTAATTTCAAATATAAATGTAAATTAAATTCATAAAAATATTTAATAATATATACTAAAAAAATGACAAATTTTCATTAATTGACAAAAAGAATTAATTATATGTTTCTCTATTCTTTTTTCTTAAAATTAAATGTATAACACTATGATATTTGTCTTTGTAAATTAAATTAAATATATTTTTTTTCTGGAGGAAATAATTGACACGAAAAATGTCCGATTTAGGGTTAACTATTTTTTATGCTTAAAATTTCTACATACGAGAAAGATCCATATTTTGATTTTTGAATCGTTAAATTTCTAAAGCTGAATCAATTAACGTGATGAGTGTGCTCAGATATAATGTATAAGAGGGAGGATACCACATGGTAAAAGACTTGGACAAATCATTTAATATGGCCCACATTCTCACTTATAAACCAATTCATCACATTTTTCATTTCCAACGTGGTACAAATTACAATATTTCAACAATTTGTAAGAGAATTTGAAGACATGCTTTGGAGATCAACGAAATTGACGATTAGTAAATCATCACTTTTTGTGTTAGAATATGCATAATGATATTCTTTTGGAAATTTTATTTAGATATTTATATTTAATGAATACAAATACAATATATATAAGTTTGATAATTAAAAAAATATTAAAATAACAAAAACGAGTCAAACTGTTTTTGAACCGGTTTAGACCGAATCGAATGGATTAACGGTTCGTATTTCCGGTCCAGTTTTAGGACATAGCCCCTAACGTTCTGTATTTAAACTAAATACAGACAAAGATGGATTAACTAAAGTTTAAAATAGTGTTTACCGGTTAAGTGTTGAAGTCCAACGGTTGTTAAACTTGAAGGGTAGTTGGAAAATCTAAAATGATATTAATTGTTTAAAAGAAATAATGATATATATATTAATTGATTTATTTAAATATTTTATATTGTATAATACATTCTTTTATACGTATTTATACTTACTGTTATAATTATAGTTGCAAACATCAGGAGTGTCAACGTAATGAAGAGGCGGCGACCATTTATAGTGAAACTTGACGTCATCAGCCCAAGAACAGAGACTACTCAGATCATCGTTGGCGTATTTCGGTAGAAGATTCGCGACAGCGTTCGCAGCGGNCGGTACCGATTGATATATCGAACAAGCACATTACATCGTATATCAGATCATTATCGGATATATTATATTTATATCAGAATAATAAAATAAATTTAATTATTAAACTATACAAAATACACTATTTTTTAACTAATTCTAGGTTTATATTATTCTTAATTCAAAAACAATAATTAAAAAATTCTACAAACTTCATTTCTAATTTTGTAAATCAAATAAGTAAATCCAACTCAATCCGCTCAATATCACTAACCTGTGTTCCAAAACCAGATCGGTTTTGGCCGACCTGGCCGGTTTGGACCGGACCCTGGTCCAAAACCGGTCCAAGTAGGAAACATCCCCAATTTTGTATCTAGTTTTATTAATTTTTTAAAATAATGTAGGACTCACTAATTTTATTTATTTTTAAAAAATTATAATTCCAATACAAAAGGTTTATTTCAAGTATACTAAGTTTACTGAAGAAATATTAATTTCAAATATTAAAGTAAATTAAATTCATAAAAATATTTAATAATATATACTAAAAATGACAAATTTTCATTAATTGACAAAAAGAATTAATTATATGTTTCTCTATTCTTTTTTCTTAAAATTAAATGTATAACACTATGATATTTGTCTTTGTAAATTAAATTAAATATATTTTTTTCTGGAGGAAATAATTGACACGAAAAATGTCATATTTAGGGTTAACTATTTTTTATGCTTAAAATTTCTACATACGAGAAAGATCCATATTTTGATTTTTGAATCGTTAAATTTCTAAAGCTGAATCAATTAACGTGGTGAGTGTGCTCAGATATAATGTATAAGAGGGAGGATACCACATCGTAAAAGACTTGGACAAATCATTTAATATGGTCCACATTCTCACTTATAAACCAATTCATCACATTTTTCATTTCCAACGTGGTACAAATTACAATATTTCAACAATTTGTAAGAGAATTTGAAGACATGCTTTAGAAATTGACGATTAGTAAATCATCACTTTTTGTGTTAGAATATGCATAATGATATTCTTTTGGAAATTTTATTTAGATATTTATATTTAATGAATACAAATACAATATATATAAGTTTGATAATTAAAAAAATATTAAAATAACAAAAACGAGTCAAACTGGTTTTGAACCCAGTTTAGACCGAATCGAATGAATTAACGGTTCGTATTTTCGGTCCAGTTTTAGAACATAGCCCCTAACGTTCTGTATTTAAACTAAATACAGACAAAGATGGATTAACTAAAGTTTAAAATAGTGTTGTTGAAGTCCAACGGTTGTTAAACTTGAAGGGTAGTTGGAAAATATAAAATGATATTAATTGTTTAAAAGAAATAATGATAGATATATTAATTGATTTATTTAAATATTTTATATTGTATAATACATTCTTTTATACGTATTTATACTCACTGTTATAATTATAGTTGCAAACATCAGGAGTGTCAACGTAATGAAGAGGCGGCGACCATTTATAGCGAAACTTGACGTCATCAGCCCAAGAACAGAGACTACTCAGATCATCGTTGGCGTATTTCGGTAGAAGATTCGCGACAGCGTTCGCAGCGGCGGGGCTGAACATAGGCTGCACAAAAATAATATATAAATAATTAATCAGAAAAATGATAGAATAAGAGATTAGAGAGAAACTTGAGCGATTCTGCAAGTTATATTATGGCCGATGACTCCCCAGCCATTAACGCATTTGATGGAGAAGAGAAAGATGAGAGACATAAAGGGTGTTGATTTATTAACTCTGTGATTCGCCATTTTTGTGGGTTTGTAAGCTGCGCAGTGCAGCGGAGGTATATATGTAGAAGGAGAGTTTGAAAAGAGAAGTATGACTAAATAATGTGATTAAATGCATGTTTTTAATTTTCAAGACATTTTTTAATGTAAATTCTTATTTTGTCCGGATATTCTAGTTGTGCTGGAATTTTAAATTCAAACAAGATAATTATTATACAATTACTAATTTGTAAAAATTCAAGATTTAATGGGTTTATTTGGTACCACGATTAAAAGTGTGGTGAAGTGCGGTGAGATGGTCCAATCGTGATTTTTTTAATGCACGCAAAACACAAGCTTAATTGTGATGTGATAATCGTTAAAACCAACTGTAGTTTCATTGTTATTTTGGAAAAAACTCATTTACCCTTAATTATATTAATTATAATATAATTATATTTATTATTATTATATATATAAGGGTATATTAGTATTTTTACATAAATCACAATCATCATATCTCACCACACCTCACTACATTTCATCACACCTCACCACACCGCAATTTTAAAAAGGTAAACCAAACAAACCCAATAAGTATAGAAAATATCGATATGTATGAACCGGCTTTTATTGGGTAACCCTAACCCATAGCATTCTTTTTTGTATGCACTGAGCCAACAAAAATAATAGAATAAATGCTTGCCCAATAATCAATAACCTTTCGAATTAAAGATATGGAAAAAAGATAAAATCAAATAATTGAATAAATGTCAACTCATATAAAATATATAAGACATGAATAAATGTATTTACTATTTATTTAATTTTATTAATGAGTCAACATCTTTATCTAACTATCTATATATTAGAAGCATAAATTTTACAAGTTTAAAATTCCTAAGTCTAGAAATATGACCGTTGATTAATACTTCAAGTAGGTGTTTATAATTTAATCCTCCTCATGCCACGTGTAAACGCTACAATTAACGTACTCTCCTCTCAACTCTCCAAATAAACCGACGTCGTATCGAGTTTAAAACACAAACTTTACCATTTGGCCCATTCAAATGTGGGCTGTTTCACGCTAGCCCATAAAGTTGGGCTATTGTTCATATCCAATTCCAATTGAATCATTATCATTATTTTATTTAAATATTTAATATCAACTTTTCACCGATATTCTTAAAATCGTATCGGAAATAAAATCTTTTAAATTAAATATTTGGTCCAATTTTATTAAAAAATAATTATAATTAAATTAATTTTAATAATATTTTTAAAAAACCGACGAATCAATCAATCTATCCACCTAATCGACTGGCAGAGAGATCGATCGTACAACTAAGGATTGTGTTTAAAAACAATGGTGTTGATAAGATAACCAATCCAATCATTTTTGTTTCTTACTCTATCTAATTGATACTAATTATAAAAATATTTATCATAAACCAATGCACAATAATCACAATAAATCAAAATTCATAATTGATCATTTCACCTAGTTGTTTGCTATCATCGTGCTATCAACAATCCCTTTGATTGGGTGGTTCAAAATTAAAGATGAATAAATATTATTAATTTGAGTGAGAATTACACTTTTTAAAAGAATAATAAATATTAGAAAAAAATAGAAAATATCTAAAATTTGTAAAAAATATCAATAAAAAGAAATGAAGTTAAAATAGAAAAGGTTAGATATTTTTGTACAAGAAAGATAAAGCGAATGGGATTGCCACGGCCGCCCGCCACTGAACTTGCGCGGCTTCTAATTTGCGTTGATTATTCTAAACGACGTCTTCTTCGTCTGGCTATAAATGCACACAAATCTTACCTGTAACCCTTCTTTCATTTCTCCGCGAAACTGACCGTTTAATCCGCTTCCCTCTTATCTTTCTCGAGGAGCGTGTTCCTCCCACTTTTATACACCTTTTCAGGTAATTTATGGTTCTTATACTTCATACTTCTTCTGGGCTTTCGCTTATCGCGTTTTTTTATTGTAGTTGATTTGTGGGGTGGGTCTTTTCTCTCTTTTTGATTTATTCGAAAACTTGTAATCGTTGTCCCTGTTAATTTTGATTTTTGAATGTTCAAGTGTTTTTTCTAGAGATTTGAGTGTGGAGAGAATTAAGGTTCTTAAAATTTGACCTTTTTTATGACAATAGATGCTTATACTTTCTCAAATCTCGTGTTTTCACCAAATTCTCTTGATCTATTGTGTCTGAAAGCATTTGTTGAACGATTCACAAGTCTGATTTTTCTGGGCTTCCGTCAGATCTAAGATGTGAACTTGTATTAGCCGTTTGATTCAAGGTTAACAGATCTTGTTGATTTAACTGCAGATCCTCTTCTTTTATCAAAGAAAAATGAGTCCATGTGTAATTCAACAGAGCTGTTGGACTACCCGTGAAGAGATCTGGACTGGATCCATCAAACCGAATGGAGCCGTGGTTTGTCCGAAGCCACTGCGGCTCAGCCTTGTCCGAACAATGCCTGATTCGTCTCCGGCAACACCTTTCAGATGGCTTGTCAGGTAAATGTTAAAACAATTCTTGATCATCATTTGTATGTGGTTCTTGTTCGATTAGAACTAGGAAAATGTCTGGAGGAATGAACGTACTTAATATCTTATTATTCTCGTTTAAAACCGATGCTGATATTCGAATAAAACCCGAGGGATCTTACAATGGTGACTGTATGGTTTTTTTGTGGTTTGATTTGCAGCCATAAGCAAGAGAATTGTGAGACTAACGCTGCAAATGAATTACTGGACATTATACTCTCCAAGGTTAGTTTTCATACTGAATCGAACGAACCTCGAATTATATAACAACGTGTGTTCCTGTGAATCGAAGAGCAAAATTCGATAGTTTGATGTTGAATTTACAGGATGTTAGCAGTGATTCGGATCAATTTTCTCGGGATATATCGCCACCAAGTAGAGTTTCGAACCCTTTGATTCAAGATGCTAGATTTGTGAACGAGAAGTTCATCCCGAGAGTCGTTCCTGTCCGTGGCGACAAACCAACCGTGAGGATCGAGGGGTTCGATTGCCTCGACAGGGACAATAGACGCAACTGCAGTATCCCGACTTTGGCATGACACCGTTTTGACCTCGATTTAGCGAGGTATGTGTTGATTTGTGTACATGAAGAGGAATGTTGATGGCTTAAAGCCACATAGGTTCGTGTTATTGTGTAATTACGAGATGTATGTTAGTTTCGGGTTGCTCGATCCGACCCGACCCGGTCTTTGTAATTTTGTAAGTATGAGATCCGGGGAGGGATGTTGCTATTTTGCTCGAAACATCATAAGTTTTGAGCAATATTGATCGCCGCGTTTGAATGTAATGTTGATCGATACATAGTCGATTGATAATGTATTCTTCTTTGGATTAATAATCTTTGTAATCATACAAAGTAGTGGTGCCATTATCATATCATTAAATAAAGATAATTTCAAAATTTCTCACAAAATACATCATCCATCATTGTCAATCATAGGGTTTGTTTGGTATAGCTTTTTAAAATTGCGGTGTCGTGAGGTGCGGTGAGGTGTGGTGAGATATGATAATCGTGAATTTTTAAATATGTTTGGTAAAATTGTGATATTATGATCGCGATTTACGTAAAAATACTAATATACCCTTATATATAAAATAATAAATATAATTAATAGAATTAAGGGTAAATTAGTCTTTTTCAAAATCACGATGAGACCACAACTGGTTTTAACAGCTGTGATGATATCGTGATTTTTTAATGATTATCACATCGCAATTAAGCTTGTGTTTTGTGTAACATAAGAAAATCACGATCTGGACATCGCACCGTACCTCACCGCATTTTTAATTTGAGTACCAAACAAACCCATAGACTCTAATCAAAATTTTGATAGAAGAGCATTAATAAGTAAGATATAATTGCCTTATTTAGATTGGATTTTGATTGTTAAACGTATGATTGATATATAATATATTGTAAAATTACTTATTCACCTTAAACATAACATATATGTGTCTGTTGTTGTCGACATGATTGTCCACATACACAATTTATTACATGTTAGCTTACGTTTTCTATAGTTTGCATCTTTTAAGTGTAAAACCTATTAATTTTGCAAGGAAGTCATACCGGTTCATACCGTCCGTATCAGTCATTACCGGTACGGATGGTTTTACCGATATACCAACTTTGCATATATGTATATAAATTTTTATATTATTATATTTATACATTTATAACACAATCAAAACTTAAGTTAAATCCAAATATTCTCCTAAATATGTCAAATATAATTAAATGAAAAACAAAGAATATTCAAATAAAAAATAACAAGTAACATTAATGAAATAATAATCATAGTATAAATGCGAATAAAAGAATGTGTAATATACTCAAGAGTTCCATTCAAATTCACGAATGAAAGTATTTCTTAAACTATTCTTCAAAATCAATAAAAAATGGAATAAAATTGAAGAAATCAAATATTTGGTAAAATTTAAATTCTAACAAAATTAAAAATAAACAATAATAATATAAAACATATCAAAGTGATTTGAAGAAATAATAAAACAAAAAATTGAAGCACAATATATATTTTAGAGTTTATAGCAAAACTAAAAATAAAAAATGGAAAGAAATCATTAACATTAAAATATTTTTTAATTTATTTTATCTTATTAATTGTGTTTTTCTTTAATCAAACTCAATAAAAAAGTCTAATATCCGGCCCAATACCAATATCGACTAGTATGATACATGTATATCGGCTTAGGTCGTTATACAGACCGAGATGACTACCATGGAATTTTGATTAATTTTAGTGAGGATATGCACTGTTTACTAAAACTCACATTTTATTGAATTTGACACGCTTATTTTATTTTTCTATTATATCAAATTATCAATTGTTGCTTTTCTATTATAAAACCCTAGGGATCTTTATTTTAGTACTGAATTCCAAGAATTATTGTTAATAATCCTACAATATATATATTTAAAAAAAGTTTAGTTTTTCAAACATATAAATTAAAATTGTGATTATAAAATAATTAATTTGCATTTTTTATGATGAAAGTAAAAAATTCAATATCTACAATTCCTATAAAGAACATGTTTCTTGCCATTTTTTCCAATGTTTCAAACCAATACCCGTAGGTATATAAGACGAACTCAATACATTGAGTACGTTTGGAACAGCGTTTGACAAATAGCGGTGAGGTGAGATAATTATGCTGTGCTATGAGGTGAACTGATCGTGATTTTAAAAAATTGTTTTGAAACAACGGTGTAGTGATCGTGATTTTATAAAATCATTATTTTGTCTTTATTTTTAATTAATTGTGTATCACTTACAAATTATATTTTATATTGATTAAGATAAACTCGTTATTTAAGAAATTGCTATAATATAATAAGTTATTGATCAAAAGTATCAAAAAACAAACATTGACAAAAGTGAATCATCTAAATCGACGATTTTCTTCAATCCTCGCTAGTGTAATGCGATCACGTATTTCATTCATAACTCGAATCATGTAGTTATCGTGTATCAATTCAACATCTAAATGCGATGGATCAATGATAATTTGTACTTCCATATTCCGATCGTTTTTTTATTTTTACAAAGTCCGGATCTAATTGAACAAATTAATATCAATAAATTAATTTGGACAACAATTTTAAATATGTAATAAAAATTTAATTTTAATAAACATAATATTAATATTAATATTGATAAGAATTTAAATTAATATTAAATTATTTTTTATACAAATTAATTATAAACCATAATTTTAAAGGAAATGTATAATGGTCATTAATCAACTGTGTTCTGCCAACCACTGCTTCAAAACGTACTGCCGTCTCACCGCAGTTTTCAACGGTGAGACGAACGCACTTGTGAAGCATATTTGGTCAAAGTTGAAAAAATCACGACACGTTCACCACACCGGGCGGTGAACTACAGAACCAAACAACACCATTGTTATACTGCATCCGCATAGATTCACTGGATAAATACCATAATAATTATATAATTTAATTTATTGATATATAAAAATATACCATTTTTAAATTCATTGTTAATTTATATTATTCTTAATTCTAATTAATAATAGAAAAAAATTCAACACGGATTCGTGTCCATAAACATGGGTTCCAATGCAAGAGATCTTGTAGCACTTACCAATGATCCAACACATTTTCGATATTGCTGTATTTGAAAATTAAAAAATGGTGTGTTTTTTGTATGAAGCCCACCGAAACTAACACTTTTACAGATTTTTTAATATATTTGATTCAGACCAAGAAACACTTATTTTAAAGTAAAATTTTACAGTAACAGTGTCATATACGGTTGCTGCAAAAAATAACATTATTTTTTCGTTCGTTTTATTTTTGTCATTGAATAAAAAAACTTTATAAACATAATACTGATTGGTAGTCTGAATGGACAGCTTTTTTGATAGATCGATTTCTATAAACCTTGAAACTGATCTTTTATTTTTTTTATATAAAAAAACAATAAAAAGATAATGACAAGTCACAACTTATGATTTAAATAAAATCAAATAAAAAATATGTTATTTTTTATTATAATAATATGTGACCCTATTGGCTTTATCAAAAAACTCCTTATCTTCCTCCTTATCTCAAACCGGATTGGTTCAAATTGAAGACAAAATCCAATTTCCATACGTTAGGATTGGGTGAAGATTCTGATAGACTTACAGTGATGAAGATACGGATACTGATCTCAATCTTATGTTGTGACAACGACTTGTCATTCTCGACAACATTTATGTTAATTTTGTCTTACACTTTATATGCAAATCAATATATAAAGTTTCACAACACCCAAATTTGATCCCTATTATTTTTAAATTTTGATATCCAAAGTTTTATGTTTTATGATAATTTTGATCGAGTGTCGTTTGCCTACTGATAAGGGCTCCGGGACCGGGTACCCTTTGTTGGGTTAGATCCAATCTAAGAGACTAGCCCGAATGATTAAAGACGAACTAATGCGGCTCAAAATCGTCCTTTGCCTCATTTGGATCAACTAACCCGAAGATCCATTAAGAAGTCAGAACCGAAAATGGAGTTGATCGTAACAAGGAATGCATACGGACCGACCTAATGGATCGATCCAAACGGTTACAGTCACGCGTTCTAAACCTCAGGCCTCTCCACGTGTTCCACGCTTCGGGCTTGTCACATTTTCCACACATCGGTCCCAACCAAGTTTTACAGCGTGCGATAATGACGTTCAACAGAATTGTCAGAGGCGGTTACAGGACGTGAATCTCAAACGTCATCAGCTCTATAAATATGGAATTTGACGAAGGAATTAGCAGGAAAATTTGGATGCGAAAAATAGGCCGTTACACTGTCGGGATTATTCTTATCGCTTTCTTATCCTTGTCATCTTCATAAACATATGCTCTTCTTGTATTTGAACATTTACTTGATTAGTGAATCAACTGAGAGCAATCTCTGCTATTGCTCAAGTGGTTTTTTCCCCATTTCAAGAGGTTTTCCACTATAAATTGATGTGCCGCATTACTGTTTTCAGTTCTTAATCGTTTTCCCACAAAAAACAAATCAAAACCGAGTTCGTTTCTTAACGAACCGGACGACTGTTGGTACCCCTAAAAAGGGACCATAACACCTACGTTCCCCAACTTACTGACGGTGTAAGGGGCATGACATCCAAGTTATAAAATTGCAAATATGATATACTTTTTGTGAAAAAATATATATTTGTAGTCATCTAACTTCAATTAAATGTACATAAGACACATCAAATTTCCAATACCGTTTATCATTAGCACTCTAACAAAACCATCAATATTTTATATTTCATAGACAATCCTCGAACATTAGAGGTAAATTTTATATAATTTTTTAAATGAGTCTTATTTACGCACTTTGAGGATCACTAATGTTAACTGAATAACATTTGTCAACTTAAAAGAAAATCGGGTACTATAGTGTAATGGGTAAAAAACAAATGTTATTAATAACTTTAGGTGTCATATTTGCAATTTCGTAAGTTGAAGGATATGACATTTACACAACTCTGAAATTGGTGAGATACTTATGCAATTTTCTCAATTTTGATCATTAAAATATGAAAATGACAAAATATGTTCTCATACTTATTAAGTTTTGGCAAAAATAGTCATCAAAGTTTAGTCTATATAGCATATTTTATCACAAAGTTTTAAATATTAACAAATAAGACACTTGATGTAATCAGATTTCGAGAACTGATTTTGACATTTTGATAATCCAATTTATCAAATGTTTAAAACTTGAAAGACCAAATCAGCCAAAACTTTAAAATTTGGGACTAAAATTTATAAGTTTTGTATGGCGAATCAGAAAAAAGATATTGATAATGAATTATGTTAAGTTTAGATAATACAAAATAATGAAATACTTGAACAAGTAAACTATGCACAATTTTTCTTATAAACCTATGACAATAAGATTGGAGATGAAATGCCCAATATTTGATCATTTATTCCTCAACATTGGCATGCAGAGTATAAACTAATTTAGACGAATTGGACTTGAAATAAACAACTTCAACTTGAGTTCGAAAACTAAAAATATGATTCCAGTTTAGGTCCAATCGAATTAATTCAAACTAATATATTAAAGATAATTATATTATTATTAGTTAGCCAACCATTTCAACTCGTTTCGAAATAAATTTAGAGTTCGAAGTTAGGCTCATTAGAATTTATAACTCAAACCGAACTTGGCTGAGTTCGAAAAAATCGAACCCGAACTTTCATATGGTATCTACGTGTATTTAGCAACGCGTGTTATGTTTCAATAATTTTTATATGTGAATTGTGATGTGAACTACTTGCTAATGTTATGGTATATATTTATTGAATTTGGAGAACTATATTTATATTAGTGAGATCATAATCTAAAGCTTGGTTATCATACACATAAATAATACGTGTATGCATGGAAGTCATACCGGTGGTATACCGCCCGGTATACCAATCATACTGGTAAATATCTGTAGTGTCCGGTACACCGATATTCCGATATATCACCGTATACCAACGGTATATCGTAAAAAACACTCGTACCGGTCGGGACCGGTACAAGCGGTACCGACCGGTATGACTTCCTTGCGTGTATGAGGGATCAGTTTATTGTTTCAATTGTTTTTATGACAAACTTAGGGATATAATAGAAATGTAATAACATTAAATATTGTATATTTGTTATAATCATTTATTTGTGTTTTATGATATTTTATTTAATACAGCTAATGTAGTGGAATTAAATCATTAATGTATTTAATTTGTTATGATTTCGCACGAAAGATGTGGGAAAATGTTAGTATATAAATATATATTTTTAAAAATAAATAATATATTATTTAGAGAAAATTATTTAATAAATAATATAA
>RWGZ01000123.1:5194-16795 GCA_009725065.1 Utricularia reniformis
AAGCTTTAAGCCATAAGCTCCTCAATCCAACAAGACTCGGACGCCACATCCTTGAACTGCAACAAAATTTGCTAGTTTTTCGTTCTAAAATTCAAATTTATCAAAAACCCTGATTTCTCTCGTACGAATCAAATTATTCAAAAAATGAAAAGTTGATGTTTCAGAGCGAGCGAACTCAAGATCTAAAAGAAAGTGGAAACTGAGTTATCTAACGCACAGATGTATGATTGTCTGCCTCCAGAACAAGGCCATCAGGAGATTTATATTTGCTCCTTGTAGCCGAAAGAAGAGGCAATAGTTACAATTTACAGAAAATATTCTCAATTGATTAAGTGAAAGGGTAATCACCGGTTGTTTCGAAGACGCGTTCAGATCATTTTAAAGAATCCGATTCGGAAGAAGCAATTTCTTAGAGACAAGAATCAATTCAAAATTCTCATCTGGCCCAGGAAAAATACGAGCATTGTTTTGAAGAGAAAATACCCGCGGCGGCCATCGCCCTAGGGTTTGGGTTAGGATGGCGGTATTTTATAGACATTGTTGAAAGTTAAATTTTAGAAACGGGATGCTCGGTGAAATTTAGACCGTTAGATATCATCCCAAGATGTCGTGTCCGTAGGTTGATATACAAGTGGCTGGATCCACGTCAAAAGAAGAAATTGTTAAGAATTATTGGATTCTAATTTCTCACAGTTTAGTTTCGGGCGAGGGGCAAATTTGGTCCCCACAGTTTAGTGCTTTGGCAAATTTGGTCCCCACAATTTGTGTATTTTGGCAAAACCAGTTCCCGAAGTTTAAAAATGGCAAAACCAGTCCCCAAACAATTTTGTTTTTGGCAAAACCAGTCCCCGAAGTTTTGTGTGTGTGACATAATTGGTCCTCAAAATTTTAGTGTGCATATTTGGTCCTCAAAGTTTGAGGATTATGGCAAATTTCGTCCCTAACGCCGTTAAGGTCCCCAAAGTTTGCAAAACGTGGCAAATTTAGTCCCCAAACTTTGAAATGGCAAATTTAGTCCCCATATTTTACATAATTCGGCATATTTAGTCCCCAATAATAGAAAATGATGTTTTTGAAGGCCGATATGGATGTATATGATTGTAATGATACCGAGATTAATGAAATTATCTATGGATACATACGAAAATTGATTTTTCGTTTTACCGAATGGCAAGAATTGTGTATTGATTTGTGAAGACGAACGATACGAAATTGATGCTGGCTATACCAAATTTCTAGAATTGTGTATTGATGATTTGATTTGTGTTTTTTATATTAATTTTCATTTTAATGTTTTATGACATACACGACGTCAATTAAAAACCTGAATATTCGAACATCTAATGCAAAGTTATAGTTTGAAAATATTTTAAAAATGTCTCATTTACATAGGATGTGGAGGAAGAGAAAGTTAAAAATAACATTAATTCTTCCAAAGTTATATCAATATCATTAATTTTCATCTTAATTTGCATGATATACATGACGTCAATAGTAAATGATGCCAATAATAATTTTTGTACATGAATTTCCATCTTAATATTTTATGAGATACATGACGTCAATAATAAATCAACATTCGTACAATAATGCAAAGTTATAATTTTAAAAATATTTAAATTAAATATATTTTAAAAATATATAATAAACTAACTCATTTCCATATACTATAGAGATAGTGAAAAAAGAAGATAACACTAATGCTTCAAAGTTTAAATGATTTTTTGTATCCAAAACAAAGTAAGTTTCAAATATTCGAAGTTGACATGCGGGAGTCAGATTACCCATGAACCGTTTGAATCATCTCTATTCGTTCAGGAAATGAAAAACTTCAATCTTGAAGTACGGTTTGATGTAATGGGTATCCGTACGAACAAGAAGTTCCACTTTCTTCCATCCCGTCACAACCAAAAAAACCACTCTTTAGTCTTTTGATTATCAACAAGATAAATTACAGCAGAACCTTATCTGTGTCCACATCTTGAATTATGGCAATAATGACCTCTTCAGTTGTTTCCTTAGTCTCCTCATCAATCAACGCATCTCTCAACTCTTCGATCTCTATGTAACCACTCTGGTTTCGATCAAAGAAATCGAAAGCTCTTTTCAGATGCTCATCTCCCCCCAATTCCCGTAAGTGTACAGATATCGCAACGTATTCTCCATAGTCAAGATATCCATCTCCATTCACATCACCCTGGTAACTTGAAGATCAGATTTTACACCAGGAATGAAAAAAATAATCCTTTTTGCAGTACTTACAGTCTCCATGATAACTTGAAGATCAGAATCAGGTATATGATGACCAACAAGCTTTTGAAGACCAGCTTTTAATTCATCAAAGTTGATTTTCCCTCTGTTGCTTTTATCCATTAATTGGAATCCCTGCTTTATTTTTGCAACTTCTTCTACCGACAAATCCTCAGCAATCACCTGAAACTCACATTATTACAAACACACAAATGATCAGCTTGTGCTGAACTGCTTGTTACCCTTAGAGCTCTTTTCTTCAGCTTGTTCATCATTGAGAACTGCTTAAGCCGAGCTTTTACAGTTTCACCCAAGGAAACATCAGGAGCGCTCTTCGCATTCTGCAACCAAGGATGATCTGCAAGCAGAAACTAGACACTTGACGAAATTGTTTTAAACGTTCATCAATCATTCTCGTATTACCAAGAACTTCTTGCGCGGTAAGCCGTTGCTTGGGGTCTGGGTTAAGCATCTTCTTAACCAGGTCCTTCGCCTTATCAGAAACCTTTGGCCAAGGGTCCCTTTTCAGGTCCAAGGCTGAACGAAGTATAGCTATGGCAACTCCTTGTTCAGTCTCTGCAATTCAAAAACAGTGTATGATTCAACATATGTTCAAAAAGAGAAATGGGAAAGTAACAAACACGATAAAACCTGCCCAGAACGGTGGAAAACCGCATAACAAGATGTAGAGAATTACACCAGCGCTCCAAACGTCAACTTCTGGACCATAGTTCTTCTTAAGTACTTCAGGAGCCATATAGTAAGGACTTCCTACTATCTCATCAAACGTTTGCCCTGAAGAATTCAGAGTATAATGCATGATGATAACTATTTATTGATAATGCTATCAAAGCTCAGGCATTATTACCAGGCTTGAAGAAGACTGAAAGCCCGAAATCAATAGCCTTAAGAGCTGCACTTTCCTTCTTGTTTGCATACAAGAAATTTTCTGGCTTCAGATCACGATGCATTACCCCATGCTTATGACAATTCTGAATAAAAGCAAAAACTTTTATAAAAGGGAAATTATGAATGAGCAGAACTCAACTGTCTCACACCTGAATAACTTCAACAACCGTGCGAGTGACTGCAGCGGCAGCCCTTTCTGTATAATGCCCTCGTGCCACAATTCTATCGAACAGCTCGCCTCCCTCACAAAGCTCCATTACCAAGTGGACAGCGTGATCGTCTTCATAAGTATCTTTCAAACTTATAATGTTTGGATGTTGGGGCAGATGCTTCATGATCTCTACCTCTCTTCTAACATCCTCGATATCTACTCTTGTTCGCAGCTTCTTCTTAGATATTGTTTTACAGGCGAACAAGTCTCCCCCGTCTTTCTCAGTGCACAAGTGCGTGATCCCAAATTCTCCACGGCCCAATTCGTGCCCAATCTCATAGAAATCCTCGATTTTCCGTCCAGTAGGATCGCTCAAAACATATGACCTGTATACACTATTTGGTGCAATGTGACCGCCATTATCAGCAGCGTATGGATTTGGCTTCTTCTTTCCCTTGATCTTATCGTCTTTAGTAGCTGGTGCGGCACAGCAATTTCCCATCGAATGAAATCAAACACTCTCCGATACCACGAAACTGACTTCTTTCACTTCCCTTAGTCTTCCAAACAAACATATATCAGAATAGACTACCAATCAAAACCCAGAATAAGATAATCACAAAACAGATCCCTTGAGGACCATAATATCTACTAATACAAAGAAAAAAAACGCATCTTTGAATATAGAATCAGAGGGAGTCAACAAATGTAACGCTGAAAGAAATACAAAAGTTTCGCTGGACGAAGATGGAGTTGTTTGGTCGGAACACGCGTGTAGCAAACCAGCTAGATCATCACGAGGTAATGTGAAAAGTCAATGGTCTTCCCTTCCAGAGGAGACGTCCATAATTTCTTTTATTATCAAAAATACCTACTCTGTTTTATACAATTCTCCATTTTGACCAGCTTGGCAGTTTGCAGTTGGCGTCGGTAGCCTATAATTATATAACCACATGTGATATAATCCAACAAAATCCATAATTAAATACAATAAAATTCATGAATATAACGTAAACAATTTATTATATTACTCATTTTAAAATATAAATATTAAACATTATTTTTAAAGACAAATATCTAAAACTATCTTTAAACTTCTTCACAAATTACTCTTCATTTGAACCTATGTTCTAAAATCGGACCGGTTAGAACCGGACACGAACCCAAAATCAGCCCGGTTCAGAAAAACGGATCACAAATAACAGGTTTGCAGAGAAGAAAGAAATTCACTGCATCACGCGCTTAAAATAATGTGGGGCCCATTAATTAATTTATTTTTAAAGTTTTATTTGAAATGTATCTCGTTTACAAAGAAATATTAATTTTAAATATTATTTAAACTAAATTAATTTTAAATTAATAATATAAGACCACTTTTCATTAATTGATACAAAGAATTACTTATATGTTTCTATATTCTTCATTTTTAAAATTAAATGTAGGACAATTGGATATTTGTATCTATACATTAAATTAAAAATACTAAATAATTGACATAAAAACCGATACGGTTTAGAGTTAACTACTTTTTATGCTTAAAAATCTTACACACTAGAAAGATCTATATTTAGATCTTGCAGATTTTGAGAGATTTTATTATGCAGATTTAAATTATCATATTACTCTAAAGAAATTATAAAGATTGAATAAAATATTAATTTTATTATTCTATTGTATTACACGAACAAGTTTTTAAGATTTTTTTTAGTAGCAGATGAAAAACATACACCAATGAATTTCGAATCATTTGCAAGATAATTTGAAGATATAACTTTGGAGATCAACGATTTTGACGACTAGTAAGACATCACTTTTTAGTGTTAGAATATTGATAATGATATTCTTTTGGAATTTTTATTTTATATGTTTATATTTAATGAATATAAATATATTATACACCAGTTAAATAATTAAAAAAACATTAAAATAACAAAAACGAGTCAAATCGATTCTGAACCGATTTGGACCGAACCGAATGGANAAGAAGAGGGAAATAAGAAAACGGTTAAGTAGAATGATTCACGTGTGCGTGTACGGTATAGCTAAGAAGTGAAAAGATAATGCGTAGTGTGTGTGAAGTTTCCTTTAATAGATTGTGACCGCTTTACAGATTTTGTAGGTGACGCAGACGAGATATGATGGGGATAGGGGAAGGAGGTCGTCGGTTGTCCGGTGATAGAGTCCGGTCCTTTGGAGAATACTCTAAATTATGCTGTCGTACTTTCATGTTTCGAACTATGTTTTAAATTTGCATTCGAATGTTTCCGTTTTAATTATCATGTTTTAACAAAACTACTAGGCCCAAATTAGGGTCGTTACAGCAGTTCTGTTCATTTAAGGCGCGCTTCGGGAGGGGGGAACATCGCGAGTGTGTTTGCGGTGTCCCGACGAGAGGGGTTGAACCTGGTTCGATCCAACTGGCCTATGCGTTATTGAGTTATACGTGGCCACACCTTTAACATATCCTCTTTTGGGACTGTTATCCACACATAACAAGATTCCCACGCATGGAGAGACTCTTCATTATCAACTATAGCGCACACTTTAGTGCGCACCGCTATATAATATAGTCTGCGGCATCCTAACAGACCCTTACCCCTTCGGGACCCCACCAAGAACAAGTTGAAAAAATGTTCTAAGGTCGTGGCCCTGTTCTGTTGATGGCAATAGAATATGAACACCACTATATACACATAACTACCCGAAAATAACACAAAAGTCGGGTAGTGAATTTCTTTAAGAAGGGCTGCTACAAAAGGATGCAGAGGAAAACGTAGCCCGCACTTTAAAGAAGCATAACTAACCGGAATAGCGGAAGCCGGCACATTCATTTCCGCCGGAAGAAAACAAAGAATATCTTCCCGTCCCTTCCAGATAGAATAATGTGCCGGAATCGAAAACCTAGACCAAAACTCCTCAATATCCAACTCGGACATGGCTGGGTATCTCATTTTATGAGGAGCCATAGTATACCTTAACAAAAATCGGAATAATTGGGTTGAACGTGAAACAAATTAAGGGCGCAGAGAGCTCGATTTGGGCAATTTCTTCCTTCACGAAATGACGATGAGGAGAAACAGTACCCAAAACCCCGATTTAAATATTAATTTCCCGACCAATGGTGAGCTGCCACGTAATATTGTCACATGTGATGGCAGTATAAACACAGTCATCACGCCTGTTGGATAATCGAATGTGAAGTGGCGCAAGTGTAGATATTAATATTTAAAAAATAATAATAATAAGAATAAGAATAAAAGTATAACACAAATATACGCTGTTGAATTTTAAATACAAATTCATTCATTCACCTATAAACTTAAGTGAAAGATCGATCCCTTGGACGCTTACAACAAGCAGGTACGGTCCCATATTCTCCCGAATGTATAAACATTGCGTGATCGGCCTTGTATCACCTGTACGATGGCAATCAAGCCCGATGGGCTAGTGATGAGAACTCTAGGACCGGGCACCCTGCAATGGATCAGGCCCAATAACGATTGGGTCGATCCATATGGTGGAAGCGAACTTGTGCAGGCTAGTAGTATACTTAAGATAAAATAGTCCGATGTTCCGCGAGAGGACCGAAGATTACCTTGGTGAAATAAAACGATTTCTGATAGCTGGCTCTGTGGTTCGGTCCAAACGGTTATAAACCAACGCGTTCCACGCTTCGGGCCTCAACACATTTACCACGCCTCGAGCCAGATCACGCAGACCACGCCTCGGTCCTGGCCTCGTTTTACATCGCGCGACAACAACCTCTAACAACCTGTCAGAGGCTGTTACAGAGCGTGAATTACACACGCCATCAACTCTATAAATACATAGCATAACGACGGAAAATATGAGGACCCTTTGGACGCATAAGAACAGGCCGTTACCCTGCCGGAGTTCTTATTGCTTTCTTATTCCCTGTTATCTTCTTTAAACATTTGTTGTATTCTGTAATGGATCATTTGATTAGTGAACATGCTAAGAGCTTAATTCGCTCTTAGCCGAGTGGTTTTCTCCCCAAATCCTGGGGTTTCCACTATAAATCGCTTTGCCTCATTGTTATTTCCAGTTTCTTAATCGTTTTCCCATAAAAAACAAATCAAAATTGAGTTCGTTTGTTGACGAACCAGACGACTGTTGGTACCCCCTAAAAAGGGACCATAACAATACTATTAATCAAATTGTTGCTCAATTTGATGGAATTATCTCTCTTTAGTTGCTGATGTGGTTCAATGCTGAAAAATAGTATGTTTTAAATATTATGATGCTATAGTTGCTATGTTTACCTTACATATTGAATAATTTGAGAAATACTTTTGGATTGGTGAGTTGATGTTAGAAATGTAGTATTTGAAATACTTTGTTTGTGTTTTTTAAGAATTGTTGTGGTCTGATTGAATTGTTGCTGCTTGCTGAACTTCGATCTTATCTTATGTTATACTTGCTATGTGTAAGTTGGGATGATAATTGTGTGGACAGTTTCATTAAATATGTCATATATTAAAAGTGTATGTTTGACACTGTGATATGATGTGAGAATACAGTTGTGTTGAAATGGTTATGCTGCTACATGAACGAATATCTCTTCACCTTTGTGTGCACATCAAATCTATCTTACCTTCGTTGTTTTGTGTAAGCTGGTGTGCGTTTGATGTAATTGCATAGCTTTCTGCATTGTGCTTTTGTCTTTGGTGTATATTTGAAATTGCATTTGTGCATTTTAGTACTAACCGCCTTTATTCCCTTGGCCTAGCGTACTCCCATTTGAGGAGCTTACACATCTAGACTTAGGGGGAGAAATCCCTACCTGGAATATTGTTATCTTCTTGGTTTTTCATCCCTCCCCGACTATATCTTTTCAAATTAAGGGGGAGTTCACCGCTCTCTTAAGTGTAAGTGAGATTGAAACCCTTCCGATAAGTAAATCTTGGGTGTTACAGGCTTGGAGTACGATCTACAAATATCAAGGGGAGATTGTTGTTAATGATATTCAGATCGTGATTCGATTATGGACCTACGATTGGGCCTTGTGAATATAATGTGAATTGGGCCTGTGTGCATATTAAATTGGGCCGATGACCAAATTAACTTCTTGGCCCAATTATATATAAAGTGAACATAAGGAAGATAGAAAATGTGCGTGACTTTCTGTTTGGTTTGTCACTATTTTTTACAATCTTGAGGTGTTAGATTTAAACATCTATTTGAGCTTACATTGGTAAACCTTCGGAGTGACAAGATTCGTGTATATCCGGTATTGAACGGGTGTTGGAAGCATATGCGATATTAGTTCCTTGAAATACAGTGGTGAAGTGACCATTAGTGTAATTCCTTTCTTG
Source organism: Utricularia reniformis (assembly GCA_009725065.1). Lineage (NCBI taxonomy): Eukaryota > Viridiplantae > Streptophyta > Magnoliopsida > Lamiales > Lentibulariaceae > Utricularia > Utricularia reniformis. Next base: position 13,841 of record RWGZ01000123.1, read on the forward strand.
TTATTACTAATTCGTGTATCAAGTGTACAGGAAAACGAAAAGGAACTGAGGAAATTTTGTGGTTCCGTTGAACACAAAATTTTCAGAATCTTTGAGTGATCAAAACTCTTAGATCGGAGTATATGTGTGTGCGAAAGCTTCGGGATAAAAATACTGAGCAATTCTATCCCTTAACTTTACGTTTATTGCGATTACGTGTGTTATTTGTTTATGATTTGCGTGTCATTGAAATTTCTATGTGTATGAACATTTAAATTTGCTAATTAGTGAAAATAACGCAGGGTCTGATAGTGGATTACCGATACGATTTATTCTAAGCCAAGAATCGTGATCGGATACCACTTAAAAAGTCTTGGTGTTCTTATTTTATACTTTAAATAAAACTAAACTTAGGATAACGTACATTAATCATTTTTCAGTTAAGAAAAAAATAATTCAACAATAATTTCCCATGGATTTTGATAATACAACACAATTCACTCGATTTTAGACTATACGCTATTCATTGCAATAATTCCCCGCATATTTTAACTTTTGCTACAAAATTCTACTGAATTTTTTACTGCACATTATTTACTGCAATAATTCACCACAGATTTCGACCATGCAACACAATTCCTTCAATTTTAGACTACACACTAATCACTACAATAAATCAAGTGGATTTTTGGCAGTTCTAATTCATCTCCAATTTTATACTTGTACAATTCTTCTTTATTTCCCGACCTCGAACTTTTCTTTATACGTTTTTTAAAATTCTGAATACCCTTCTATCCAATGACATATATTTATAGAAAAATGAGACCTAACAATTTAACTCATGGTGAAAAGCTCAGTTTTATCTAGTTCAGGCCACCTTGGCCCACTTGCTCAAAAAATGCTAAATTTTTGTGGGTATCTTTTGCAAAGCCTCGAATTGTTCGGGATGCATCACGATTGACCTCTAAACATATAAAAAAACAAAAATACTCCGAGCGTGGCTTTACCTCAAAACCGACCAAAGACACCAAATTACGAAATTACCTACAACGTCATGTATGATGTTGCATCTTTATCTTTATTCTTCAGTCAAATTCATTCAAATAAATTCTTATTTTTAGCTTAAGTTGTTGCATCTTTATCTTTATTTATATGATGTAAACTCATTTCATTAAATCAATGAAATTTGATCATTCATACAATATTATCTTTGCAAAATCATATAATTGCAGAAGCATTCTTCTTATTATTATTCTCTAAATCCTTATATCTTCAACATAGTGGTATCGGAGCAGGTTCAAAAGGATATTAAAAGCTGAAGAATTGGAGTATCATCAACAACAGATTCCCATAGTTTTGTTGCCTCTAAAAATGCTTGCATTTGATGTGCCCATACAAGATAATCCTCTCCATTGAATTTCCACCGGCACCTATACCGGTTGCATCCATTTTGAGTGTAATACGCAGTGGTTTGATATGAATGAAATGATCTCAAATTCTTCAGCTTTTCCTATCCTTTTGAACCTGCTCCGATACCACTTTGTTGGAGATATTAGGATTTAGATGATATAATTGCAGAAGCATTCTTCTGATTACTATCCTCTAAATTCTAATATCTCCAACAAAGTGGTATCGGAGCAGATTCAAAAGGATAGGAAAAGCTGAAGAATTTGAGATCATTTCATTCATATCAAACCACTGCGTATTACACTCAAAATGGATGCAACCGGTATAGGTGCCGGTGGAAATTCAATGGAGAGGATTATCTTGTATGGGCACATCAAATGCAAGCATTTTTAGAGGCAACAAAACTATGGGAATCTGTTCTTGATGATACTCCGATTCCACAACCAGTGTCTACCTTTACTGCCACTGTCACTCGATATGAAGAACTTGTAGCTCGAAGGGGTCAAGCCAAAGTTGCAATCACTTCTGGTCTAGATCGATCCATAAATCCCACGAATTATGGCATGTATAAGTGCAAAACAAATATGGTTGAAATTGAAACAAGAATTCGAAGAAGATGAAAGAACTAGAGAATTAAAAATCTCTACTCTTTGGCAAGATTTGGACAGATTGCAGATGAACTTCACAAAAACAGTAAACACAATATGTTGACAAAGTTTCAAATGTGGTAAATCAACTAGCAATGATAGGGGAACAAAAAACTGAATTCTCAGTTGCAAAAAAATGTTAGATCTTTTGAGCCCAAGATGAGTGCTCTGGAATGTTCATATGATTACAGACAGCTGACTGTGGCAAAAGTAAGTTGTGCATTTCAGTCATTGGAGCAAAGGGATTTAGATCATTTTGTGACTCAGAATGCATTGTTTGCCAAAGCCGATACAACAGACAAAACTGGAAGAAATACTTACCTTTTCGAAGTAACACAAAAGAATCAAATGACACGGAGAAAAGAAAAAAAATATGATCCTTGTCAAATATGCAAAAAAATTGGTCACTCGGAGAAATACTGCTATTTCAGTCCGGAAGCAAATTGTACCATTTGCAAATTGAATGGTCATGTTAATAGAGTGTGTCCAACAAAAAGAACACCTTAAGTTGCATGATCTGCAATTATTGCTGATAAAGATGAGGCTGTAGAGAGTTTGTTCAACTATCTAAATTACTCTCAAAATGAATATTTCAGTGGTTGGGTGATTGACTCTGGATGTTCTTCACACATGGTAGCAGATAAATTATACTTTGATGATCTCGATGAATCTCGAGAAACTCTTGTTAAAATAGGAGATGGTTCAATTATTAAAGCAAGATGAAAAGCAAAGATCATAGTAAATACTCCATATGATTCAAAATATATTGATGAAGTATTATGGGTTCCAACAATAGGAATGAATCTGCTAAGTGTAAATCAGATGTTAAAGAAAGGATTTAACGTCAATTTCAGTGAAGGTCAGTGTTATATTCTTACTTCTGAATTTAAACTTGTTGTTAAAATTGCAGAAAAGAATGGTC
>RWGZ01000127.1:0-16698 GCA_009725065.1 Utricularia reniformis
ATTATGCATATTGTGCTCTCACCCATTACGGCACAGGCATGAGAATTGCACTAAATAATTGCATTCCTCATGAAACCATGTTTAATATTTGTGGGAACTGCAATATTGAAAGGATGGCTAGGGATGCCATGATATCAGAAGAAATCTATCAAAAAATCAAATGCAACTGTGTTTCTTTACGTTATTTCACATCATAGATTCTTTTATCCCCTCCCCCTTACATTTACAGTTACTTGCTTTACATGATGTAGATATTTAGTGATGAGATTCGTAGAGCATTCGCCTCTCTTGCATTGACGAAATTGTTTAGATGTATCAATGTGTTACAAATACTTCTTTGAATTTTAGACATTTCCTTCAAGTCATGGATTCCATTTCTTATCACGCCAGCAAGTTTCGTATCAATTGTTGCCCCCATACGATGCATTTTATTTCTATCTGTATAGCTGGATTGAGATTTGCTAATCTTGATTTACATTTTCTGTATAATTTCTATGTCCCTCTGCTTCAATTCTACTGTTGTAATGACAAAAAGAATACACCAGATTCATTCATTTCTATTTGATGAGATCAAACATAATTGCATTCGGATTTAGGGTTTAAATGCATTGTTGCTATCATGATCTCTTCATGGTTTATAGTTCTATTCATATAATTACCTGCCTGATTTTCAATGAACAGGTAAATTTGCAATGGAGTTGGAGCAATCCAATAAATATACTAGAATTTATCATCAGGAGCAAAACCCCTTTTTAGCATTTCATCATGGAAATGAAATGCTTCTGTCAAATTCTCCTTGGAAACAAAACCATTTATCAAAGAAACAAAAGTGCTTCTATCAGGAGTCACTCCTTTCTTCTCCATCATTCTGTAAACTGCAATACCCTCCTTCATTCTTCCTAGCCTGCAGAACTGATCAATCACGGTATTATACGTGACGGTATCCCGAACCACATCTCCATTCTCCTTCATTGCTATCATCATCTCAAGAGCAGCATCCACATTTTCCTCTTTCATAAACCCGTGAATCAATGTATTGTACGTAACCCTATCCGGCTTAATTCCTCGGCTTATCATTTTATTGAGAAAAATCATTGCGTTTTTTGTACTACTGTTTCTACAGTAGCCCTTGATCATTGAGTTACATATGATGATATTCGGGTTTATGCCTTTGTCAGTCATCTCATTCCAAAGCTCGAACGCTTCGGAGAGATGTCCGTTGTTGCAGTATCCATTCATTAAAGTTCCATAAGTGATGTAATTTGGTTGTATTGAAACAGAGATCATTTCTTCCTTCATATTCATCCCTCTTTCCATTTCACCAGCCTTGCAGAACCCATCGATCAGTGCATTGTATGTGACCACATCTGGTTTCAGATTCTTCTGCTGCATTGAGAGGAACAAGTTGAACCCCGCCTCCACATCTCCGATCCGACAATACCCGTTTATCAGAGTAGTGTACGTGCAGAAATCCGGGGTCACCCCTCTTTCTAACATCTCATCGAAAAGAGCTTGTGCTTCGCAAATCATCCTCTCTTTGCAAAGGCCATTCATGAGAGAATTGTACGTCACAACATCCATCAAGCACCCTCGTCTCGCCATTTCATCACGTACTCTCATTGCATCCGTAACAGCTCCATGCTTGCAGTATCCATTAATCAGAATGGTGTAAATCACATTATCTGGTATCTTACCCTTCACCTCAATATCCCTGTAATACTTCATCATCTTTTCAAGGTACCCTTTTCGTGCAAAAAACCCAATAATCGAGCTGTAACTCAACAAATCGGGAACCACACCGACACTAAACATTTTGTCAAACACACTCTCACACTCCACTGAATCCTCCTTCTTACAACATTCGATTAACAATGTGTTGTAAGTCGAAGTATCGGGAGAAACTCCATTGCTCCTCATCTCATTTAATACCTCCTTTGCTTCAACATACTTCCCACTTTTACACAAACCATTGACAATTGAATTGTAAGTCAATAAGCATGGCTCCAACCCTTTACACCTTAACAATCTCATGTATTCAAAGCCTTTTTCGATGTTCCCTTCACGACAATATCCCCCGATCAAGGTATTATACGTCACAATGTCAGCAAAGATCCCTCTTTTCTCCATTTCTATTAAAAACTCCTCTGCTTCATCAATCTTACCATCTTTGCTAAAAACATTAACCATGATGTTAAATGTGTAAGAATTCAAATCTTTTCTGTTTTTCATCATCTCTTGATACAAGTTTCTTGCCATATGACACCAACCAATTTTAACAAGTCCTCCAAGGATACAATTACATGCATTGATTGAAATGCCTGCGTTTCGATACCATAAAAGCCGAAAAGCCTCAACAGCCTCCCTCAACTTCCTTGCCTGCACATATGTACGTAAGAGTAAATCTAAAACAGATGAACTTGATCCAAATTTCTCACAAATATATAACAAAGAATCAACTATCTCAACCCTCGAAGCACCACTTCTCCTAATCATCTTCAGAATCACAACTTGTGCATCGGCAATTCGTTTACTCCTAACTAACACATGAACTGCGGCGCTAAATGACAAGGAAGAATGCCTGAAATTCGGGCAATTTAACGAAAACCCATCAATAAATTTCTGAGAAAGATTCAAACTATCACGGCATTCTATAAGAATTTGCATATATGCAGACGGATTCAGCTGAGAAAGTGTGTGTGCGTTTAAAGACTGACCTCTCTTCAGAGCCAACAAAACCCTTTCCACCAGAAACAAATCCGAGGAAAGGACTTGCTGTGAAATAGATGAAGTGGAAACTAAGTCCCCTTGAGAAGAAAAATATCGTTGTATTACTATTCTAGCATAATTTCTCCGGCGAGAAAACGACCACCGCACCGCCGGCGGCCAGTGAAGACGTCTCGAGGCCATCAGTCCGCAATAAACCGAACGGGAAAAAAGTGTCGTTCGCTCACTGTGTAAATTTGTCCTCAATATTTAATGATTTCTCCAAAAATAATACGTGTCACGTGATAATTGGTGGATGGACGTGGCTGCATTCAAGAGTTGTACCTTAATTCTCAAACGCCCTCGTTAAATGTACAATCGTCGACGCTAAGCTTTTTAGGTCGATGGGAATAGATTACAATCAAAACACTTTTGTTCTCCGCTGGAAATTGGGCCAACTCAAGGTCCGATCTTCTGAATACTGAAATATCTTTCCGATTTATTGTATATTTGAAGGCTCTTTTACCACGATTTGTCTTACTTTTTGAATTGGCTTCAGAGAAATTGAACTTTGTAGTCGATTAGTGAATTGAAGTAGGTTATCGGAGGTAGGTGTATATCTCTGTGTAATGGGTACGTTACGGGTACATTGTGCTCATGCGAGGAAAGTACTGAATTGACCGTGGGTTTGGTGATGTGGGTATATGTCGTTTTGATAGTTTGAGATAATATCTATGAAACCTACTTTTTAAATGCCTGGTTTGAAGGGTTTTATTGACTCCTGGTGAAGAATAAAGATATAGTTTCATTATTTGAATAAAAGAGTCTTGAGTACAAGATCTTTAGTGCGTCCTTATTATATTTGATTGCAATCTCTGTGCTTGTTTATTAACTTTTTTCTGTTTCTGTAGGTTTTTTTGTATTTCTTGATATAAGGAGACCAAGCCTTGTATTTTCATAATGAGGAATAATGAACGTCTTGCTAATTTGGCACTAGCAGGTATACTCATTTATTTTTCATTTGATACTTACTATTTTTGTTGCTTCTTGCGCTTGCTATCTCAAGCTTTTAACGTTCTTGCTTTTACTTGCCCAAATGCTACCCTTTTTTGTTTTCCTCATGTAACACTCATCAGTCAAGTATGACGCTTGCTCTACCGGTCATGATTAAATGTATCATACCAATTATCTTTGCGTGACTACCACGATCTAGCAGAGGATTGTTATTATTATTTTCAATTTTTGTAGCTGGGTTATTTCCTGACGGGGGACGGTGTAAGATGACCTAATTTTGTATTTGTTTCTGTGTTGTTATCTATAATGTTTTTGTATTCAGGTTTAGCACTTGCTCCACTTGTTGTGAAGGTAGACCCAAATATAAATGTGATTTTAACAGCATGTCTTACTGTCTATGTGGGTTGTTACCGGTCCGTGAAGCCAACTCCACCATCAGTAAGTAAACTACTAATTGCCTTAATTCTTGTTATTTTTAAATCAATTTTAACTTCTTTTTCTTGAACTTCCCACTTTTTCAGGAGGCAATGTCCAATGCACATGCTATGCGATTTCCCTTTGTTGGGAGTGCAATGTTGTTGTCCCTGTTTTTACTCTTTAAGTTTCTATCAAAAGATTTGGTTAATGCTGTGTTGACGTGCTATTTCTTTGTGCTTGGAATTGCCGCACTCTCGTAAGTTCTAGTGGAATTGCAATTATTCTCTTGGGCCAAAGTTTGTTTCCCTATATTGGAAAGTCATAGATGATTTGTTTGTAGGGCAACGTTGCTACCTGCAATTAAAAGATTTCTTCCAACGCATTGGAATGATAACCAAATTATATGGCGTTTCCCATTTTTTCAGTGTATGTATTCACCAAATTTCTCTGGCATTCTTTTTTAGGGTTATGATTATCCATTATTTCATACTTTTATTTTTTCTTGCAGCATTCAGTGTTGAGTTTACCATTTCACAGATTGTTTCTTCAATCCCTGGAACCTTGTTTTGTGTTTGGTATGTCTCAAAAAAGCATTGGCTGGCCAACAACATTTTGGGGCTTGCTTTCTGCATTCAGGTCAAATTGCCTGCTCTAAATTGACCTACAATGCTTTTAAATTGTTTCCTTTTGTTACTATATCCTCAAGAATCCTGTGAAGGAAAACCATGTCAATTTTTTCCTTATTTTATTTTGTTGCTCAATCTCAGGGAATTGAAATGCTTTCACTTGGCTCATTTAAGACCGGCGCTATTCTTTTGGTATGAACATAGCATAGTTGTATAGTGCATTTCAGCGTTGTTGGTGGAGATGGTGAAAACTGCATCTACCATGATGTTTTATTTGTCATAAACAACTGGTTTTCAGCTAATGTTATTTGTAAAATGCAGGTTGGGCTGTTCTTTTATGACATATTCTGGGTGTTTTTCACTCCTGTTATGGTTAGCGTTGCCAAGTCTTTTGATGCTCCAATAAAGGTTGTTTTTTTGCCAATGAAATTTAAGGTGCACTTTTCTCTTTGATTTTTTCACACAAAATTGTGCTTCTCTTTTTGTAGCTTTTGTTCCCGACCGCTGATTCAACACGCCCCTTTTCGATGTTAGGACTTGGAGATATTGTGATTCCTGGTACAATATTATATGAATTTTCAAACGCCAATCTAGTAAATTTAATGAAATGATCCTTCAAAATTGCAGGAATTTTTGTGGCATTGGCTTTAAGATTTGATGTTTCACGAGGGAAAGAGAGCCAATATTTCAAGAGTGCATTTTTCGGATATACAGCTGGTCTGGCCTTAACAATTTTCGTAATGAACTGGTTTCAAGCTGCACAGGTTCGACAAATCTAGTTCTTCCATGACTGCCTCACTTCATGATTTTGTTACCGCCTTTTCACATCTTATTTTCCAGCCCGCACTTTTGTACATCGTTCCTTCTGTTGTTGGATTCTTAGCTGCACACTGCATATGGAATGGAGATGTGAAACCCGTAAGTCGATAACATCATCATTCGATTATTCCTTGATGAGATCTTTTGTATTACTTATGTGCGTGTTGTTAATGCATTCAGCTTTTAGCTTTTGATGAGACCAAAACCGAGAGCTCAGAAGAAACTGAGGAGAACAAGAAAACAGACTGAGATTAAGAACATGGCAGCAGACTGTTTTTTGTTGTAATACGAAAAAAGTAAGCGTATCATTTACTATGTAGAACTTTCTTAGCAGCATCCTTTTGTAGTACTAAATGCTTTTCACTGAATTTTAGACCTTTTATTCAGAGGAATTCATGCTTTTTGTTTTCTCATGAAATTCGGATTTGGGCTTCTGTTCATGTCTTAATACAATTATCTCATTACAATCAAAATAAGTGTTAAGTGCATGAGCAAAAGTAGGGGCTTTGGGCTATAAACAAAAAGGCAGTGTTTCTGATGCAAATATTTTAAATGATACAGGCTTGAAACTCAGTCCTCATGTCTTGATCCCTCATGCCTTTTACCATTTCAATCAACTGAAGAACTCGTTTCTGCACTCTCGTCGTCATCATCATTGTTATCATCATCGCTAAACCTCTGCGGAATAACCTTTCCGTACCTGTCACTTGCAACAAATGCAGCGGGATATGATTGTTGGTGTAGTCTTGGAGCAACTTCTTCGTGCATTCTTTTCGAGGACTGGGATTTACGAATAGGAACAGAATCAGTAAGCCATTTAAAAAAAAAAACAAATATGTGATGCAAATTCAATCATATAAAACAGAAAAATGTGCATCAAACCTTAAACTGTGTTCTAGAGAATCCATTGTCTAAAGGTCTAGACAGATCATCGTTCAAAGGATACGTTTCCCGGGCCGTGATTGCATCAGAATACTCACTTTTCATATTTTCTCTGTATGAAGCTGTTGATCCACAAGTATTGAACTTGTTAAACCATGGTTCAGCAGGTTTTTCCGTCACTTTTCCACTGTATCGCGAATGATCACGACGAGACTGCTGAATATTTCTGCTTGAACCTTCAAACGGGTCAATCCGAGAGGTTTGGTGCTGGTAATAAGCACCACTGTTTCCTGATGTAGTCTTGTGTCCAACATTTTGGTGCATTGGACTGCAAAACTCATGCCTCGTTTTGAAGATTGATCCGTCGATTCGGTTTTTGTAAGAAACAGTAGAAGGTTCATATTCACGTCCCTGAAAGATTTTAACTTCCAATCAATAAACTCGATAAGATGCAAAATCGCAACGTCCAAAGAAAAAAACACTGAAATGTATTGCTATTAGATAGTTTTTGCATAAGAAATGGCAACAGTTTAATAACAAGTGTAAAGAACTTCACCTTTTCGAATTTCGGATTGTGACGAATCCGAGAAATATCAGACAAAGCAGGGGGAACTACATCTCTAGAATAGTAGCTTTCTGAAGAATACAAATTGCAAGGATTTAGAGATTAAAAAGCAAAAAACACAGTAATGAGCTACTCAAACTAACCATGAGCTAGATTTTGAATCGGGTATTCGAATGCACCGGGAGGTATTGGATCAAATTCAACACCTAAAGGAGGGCCATCATTCCGGTAATGCTTCCCGAGCTGCCTTTTTACTGCAGTTATGGCAGAATTCTCAACTCGACCCTTTAGTTTTAAGTACCCTGATGGACCAGATCGAGCTTTCACTCGCCTATCATGCTCTGGTGGTAATTTAGACACCAGTGACATCGAAGTTTCGTTATCAAAAGGGTGTAGATTTTGGTGATTTTGCGTATCTCTTCGAGGGGAACTACTTCCCGGAGTTGTATCATCTTCGGATTCGTATTTTCTTGTATACCGATTACCATTTTCATGTGCAAGGTCCACTGCAGAATATTCTTTTGACATTAACCTTTCACTTTCAACTTCCTTATTATCAAAATTCCTACAATCTCCTTGCTTTGTGCTACCACAAGAATCTTGCTTATGCCCGCTTCCACGATCTTGTATAACTCCGCTAGATCGTTCTTGTTTTCCAGGTAAGTTGTTGTCCCCACTCATTAATTTCTTATCCTTTAATCTTCTATGACAAAACCAACATGAAACTTGCTTCTCTGTCAAGCCTACAGCTTCTGCAAATTGTATTTTCAATGACTCCTTGGGGTATTTGTGCTCTAAAGAAGAAAACAAACCAAATATTAGTGATTTGAGAATGAAATGATCTTCAAATAATCAGCATAACAAAACCATTAAAAAATTTCTCAAGTGCTTGTAGCTGAGCAGCAGTTTTGACTGTTCTTTTCTTGTTTTTTGTCTGGACGATGCCTCTTTCTTCTTCAGAATGCAGGTCACTGGATTCTAGACAAAAAAGGGTAACTTAATATGAGAAGAACGGGGCAAAGAGATTATTGATATAGAAAGACAACAAGAACAAAGCTAAAAACTGAGCTTTTTTCCCTTTAGAATCTTCACTTAACGAACAGGCAACTCGCAGAAATTAAGAATCAAATCAATTCACAAGCAATTTGCCTAATCGAGAGACACCCAGAAATCATACTCCCGACCGAAGGATTATTACAACACAAGCAAGAAAACCCATAAGCCAAAATCCAGAAAAATGAAAGGAGAAAACCAACAGCAGATGAAAATCACGATCCGGCACGAAAAAATTAAAAGCAAAAGGTACTCATACCATCATCTCCCATGATTCCTCAGCGCAATTGTTCGCGGGGGATTGTCGTAATTAGGTTTTCGGTTCTCCCCCGTTCTATAGACCCATTTCAAGTTAAGAAGGAATTTTGGGACAGAAAACAGACGCTAATCTTGGTGGGCTACACGAAATTAGGAAGTTGTTGCTTACCCGAATAGAATCCTGGGTAATTGTAATTCTTATTGGATTGCCATCCTTTGTCTGTCATTTGCAATCATTAAAGTTGGATTTCATTTGCTTTTCTTTCTATATTTTCTAATCTCCATCTACTGTTGGGTTTTAGCATCAAGCTAACCCACTCATATCAAAAGATTCTAAACATGTTTTCATATCGATTCGAAATCTCGTACCTATCAAGATCGATACGATTGGTATAAAAAATATATATTTTTAAAATTTTTCCGGATCGACAATGATTCCCGGTGTTGGCCGTACCGGTATAAAAACATGACTCTTCACAGTAAAAATTATTCAAAGTTTTTCAGAAATATAGGCTAGTTCTTCCCAAGTATCACTCTTTTACTTAAATATTTCAAAACTTGATAAGAAATACCTAGCGAACAGGTAACAAAAATTGGTAATTCAATCTCTCTGGGATATAGACAAGAGCCATTCCCTGTCTCCTAGTTTTTTTGGGTTCCTTGCTTAGTACAAAATACAAATCGTTCATGCCCGATCCACTAGAGTCTAGGGTCTTCGATTCGGTCTGTTAATTAAAAATAATATATATTTTAATAGATATAATAATTTAATTAATATAATATATATTATATTATAAAATGAGAGATTTGATCCTTATATCTTCATTATTTTGATTATTTTGGTTCTCAAAATTTTGTTATTATAATAATTTTGATTCACAAAATATTAACATTACAAATCGGTTCCCATACTTTTAAAATTTTAATAAAATCGTCTACAAAATTTAGTTTGTGTTACATACTTTATAACCAAAGTTTTAAAATTTTGGCAAATGAAGTTATAGACCAAAATCAAATTTATGAAACCGATTTTTTTTGGGTTTATTAATTAGTACAAATAGTTCATGCCAACCCACTCCGGTCCTCAAGAGTCTCAATTGACAAGTGATGGGAATGCTGGATTAGGAGTGTAAACTAATCTAATAGATAAAAATCTACATATTCTTTAAATTTGAGTTTCATTAGTTTTCCAAAACTAAAATATTTATGGTTATGTTTGAATCTAATTCAAATTTAAATTCTGAATGAATTAAAATAATATATATTTTAATAGATAAAATATAATTTAAATATTATAATATATATTATATTATTAATATATATAAATATTCATAAAATCAAACTTGATGATTTGATTCTCATATTTTCATAATTTTAACAATTTTAAAGAGTTTATTTTGATTCACAAAGTATTAACATAACAAAATAATCATATACTTTCTAAATTTTGGTAAAACAATCTATAAAATTTAGTTTGTATAACATATTTAATACTCAAAGTTTTAAAATTTTGGCAAATGAAGTTATCGGCCAAAATCAAATTTCGGAATTGATTTAGTCACTTTGTGATATGATTAGCTAAATTTAGCAAACTTCAAAGATCAAATATGCACAACTTTAAAGTTAAAGAAACCAAATATGCTATTATAAATTATGAGGATCAATTTTACCAATATTGTAAATATTCGGAGATTGAAGCCATCATTTTCTCATTATAAAATTATAATTCAACTCGATACATTAGAAATTTCGAGGTTCGAGATTACATTCATCATTAATTCGAACTCGGTAAGAAAAATCAAACTCGAATTCGAACTTTGATAAGCTCCACTTGTTTACACCCTTACAAGTTTGAACTCCTTTGTATAAGTCTACGTACATGAGAATAGTGCTTTATGTACATACAAACACAACATTAGGCTTTCCAATACAAATGTAGAACTAGTTAGCCAGTAATATACAAACATCCAAAAGCTTACTCATTCTGCACAACGATAAATTCCCATCCCTTCTTTCCGAAGACTGAAACTGGAATCGTTCTTCGTCCATGAATCACGGTTCTATTGTTCAAGTTTCCAAAAATGGATCGTGCATACCAATTGTAGTTGCTTCGGGATGATGTGCCAGCTGAATATCTCTAGATGCTGTTTTTTTCAAACTTTTGGTTATTAAAATCTCTTGGTGTATGTGTTTCCCACTGCACATCTCTGCTTCCAAATTGTAAAATGATGGCTGCATATCCAATTTGCATAGATTTATACAATCTCAAGGAGACTAATAAACTTTGATCATATATATACATTCAGTCATCAAACTTGTATAATAATAACAAAATTGATCTCCATAATTTGAAATGACATATTTAGTTCCAAATTTGAAACATTTACAAATTTTATTATAGAGTGGCAAACTCAATCTCATTTGTCAAAATTGAAAACTTTAAAAAAAAATTATATAATACAAACTAAACTTTTGAAACTGATTTTGTCAAGACTTAGAAAGTATGTGGATCAAAATTGACAAAATCATGAAATTATGAGGAACTAAATTTTTGTATGTCACTTATTAATCTTTTCTTACCTTGTTAGTATCCGAAAGCATTGCATATGCCTCTCCAATAATCTAAAAGAGCTTATATACGTCTTCCCGAACCTCTTCAGGAATTTCCTTACAGATAACATCATTTGAATTTTCATTTCTAACAAACGATAGACCAGCCTAACAAACCAAAAAAATAACATTAATCGCTGAAAACATATCGAGATCCTATGATCCCAAAAACAAAACCTTGTCGGGGTGTGATATTGTCCGGGGTTATTTATGTAACTATGATACCCCGGGCTCGTCCGATGTGACTAAATGATATTTTTAATCTTTTATTATATTTATTGAGTAATGTAATTTCGGGGTAGTCTCGTAATTTGTGTATTCCGGGCCCACGTATGAGGATTATGATAGTGTTTTGAGTTGTTTTGGATTATATCCATCAGAAATGATGTCATAGGTATTTTCCTAATTTGGCACTCGGAAAGCTCGTTGGCGACCTAAGGCGATATTTTTGGCTACCTCCTACACATTTGGAGACGATCAACTGGTAAAAGAGTATTCTCGAGTATTTTCTCAGCATTACGTGTTATTCATGTTCGACTGGGGTGCATTTTTGAAGTTTCGAGACGCTGTGAAACTTACTCCGTTTTAATTAGATATTTTATAAGTAATTTGAGCTAATTTTACTAAAATTGGACTTTGGACCTTAAGTTGACTTATTGGACCGAATTTTTCTATAAATATAAAACCCCATGCCCCAAAAAAGGGTTCAGACTCTTGGCACGCTTCCCAAAGATTCCGTTTTCGCGAGATAATGCCCCAGTCGTGACTTTTTGCCAAAAAATCGCCAGAGCCCTTGTTAAAGCTCTTACTCGCGACATTGTGCAGGTAGCCGCGACTTTCTGCCAAAAAGTCGCGAGACCCCTTATTGGCTCGTAGTCGCGAGATTTTGTCCAACACCCCATCCGCGAGATTTTGTATTGATTCGCGACATTTCGTATGTACTCGCGAGATTTTGTCAAAAACTCGCGACTAGCTTTGTCCACGGCGCGACGGAGTGGATTCGATCGTTTTTCGTACCGTTTTCATTCGGATTATCATTATCTCATGATTGTACTTGTATCCTTTGATTATTATAGTGAAAACCAAGGTAGAACTATGCTCTCCCGAGGACGTAAGCTCACGCATTGTGGGTCCAATCTCGTAGATCGATCGTGTCCCCACAACAATTAGATTCCGAATAATTAAAAAATTGGCTGATCTAAGAATAAACACTCTAAAATATTTTTAGACGAGATCAGGGTGATATTTTAAAGTAGCATTGTGATATGCCTTTTCTTAATTTGGTACACTAGCAAAGGGATCAACTCCCCTAACATTGATAAAATAGCCATATAAAACTAAGCCAACAGAGCTGCTAATAGAAGCATATAAGTTGCATTAACCTGACAAAAAACAAAAAGAAAGTAAAGAAAAATTTATAAGATGAATGTAAACAATTAAATATGCATTTTAATTAAATTAATCTAGCTTAGGTGTTACTAATTTTAGTTAAATGATAATTTAATAAATAATCCATATTAATTGACTATTATGGCGGCATTCCATGTAATCACCTAAGTGTTATGTACGGTTATAGAATTTATATTGAATTTAATTTTAAACATTATGTAATGAGCATGGAATGGAATGCGAATATATGTAAGATTCAAACTCAATGACTATTAAATGAGTTATCACGATCAATATCGTATATGAATGAAGGTTCTATGACAATAATTAGTATCATAATTAATATATTTATATAATAAAAAATAAATTTTATGTTTTTTATATTTTAAAAATATTATTTTGGTAATTGATATTGTCATAATATTATATCAAATATTAATATAATTTTTTGTATTTTTTTAATATATGACAAATAATATTATAGATTTATTGTATATTATCAATTTTAACTATGACATCTTCATAAATCCCATAATATTTAATATTATTTTGTGCAATTCTTATTAATAAATATGACAAATAATGTTAGATATTTATTATAATATATCATTTTTTAACTCATAACCTACCAAGCTTTTCTTAATTCCTTAAGTTACCAAACTCCAAACTTTCATTAATTACTTAAATGGATCTTTTTTTGGCTCATCAACTTTTTTATTGTCCCGTTATCATATCTATCATGTGGTTAAATTATGACTAAATTATTTTTTTTCGACCACGATATCAAATTTCACTGGATCATCATCATTTCTAATACCTTGTTCGTATGAAATTATTCACAACTCCAGTAAAAACATTATCCACAATCTCATTCATGAAACTGTACAAAAATTCATCTTTTTTTAGGCTTCCTTCCTTGTTTGTAAATGCATTATTCAAGATCTCACTACCCGCCACTCCGTCATTTATATCAAAATTATGTGTGATATGTGTTCAATATCTTTCACATTCAGTTTCTTCATGTTATTTGAAAGCTATCCCATTTCGCAACTGAACAATTTTTTGTTATCAATGTGCAACCTACGAATATCATCTCCCAGCTTAAAAACAACACATACACCGCCTGCAAGTTCTGATTTTTATCTCTCAAATGATTATCAGAACTTGGGCCACTAGAAGCATCACATTCTTTAGTATTCATTCCTAATCTCTTCATCAATTATCATGTTCGTTCGAATATAAATATGAATTTTGTTTGACTATTTTTCTATATTAGTTTATAATTTAAACAAAAATGAACATTTTTGTGAACAAATATATATTGTATTTCGTATTTTCTAAATATGAAATTATATTCTTTTAATTTTTCAATTTGTAATGAAAAAAAGCAATTAAAATTTCGAATGTATCATTCGAACATGTTTGAATAAGTTATTTGAACGTAGATGAAAATTGATATAAATATTTAAACATGTTCATACATAAATTTTTCGAATAAAATATAAACGAACGTGAACATTCAAAAGTTCAATTTATTCGAATTGAATTAAAGACATTACTTGTCAATTGGATGGACTATTGAGGACATGAGCGGATTAGGCATGAACTATTTGTACTAATAATGAACCCAAAAAAAACTACATGGAAGGACAAGGACCAGCACACAGCTTAGGTTATGACAGGCTGGATGTTGACCCATCAACATCCGTTCCATGTTTCGTGTTTGCTCATGCAGTTCGCACTTCGGATTCAATCACGTTTTCCAGCATGAGAAAACGACTTTGTCAGAGACGGTTACATGGCATGATCCACACACGTTTCTCCCTCTATATATACATAGCTAAAATATAAGCTCAAGAGACTAATTTCTGTTAGCCCTAATCTGCTGTAAATTCATTTCGCTGCTCTTACTCATTTTGTACATTTTCATTGATTTATTAATGAATTTGTTATGAAGGTTCTCCTCTCGGTAATGTGGTTTTTTCCCACTTTCTTGAGGAGTTTTCCACGTTAAAATCGCATGTGTTCTTTCCATTTTCTATGTTTCAAGTTGTGTCTACAAACAAAAAATAAAACCGATTTTTTGTCATTAATTACGATAAGAATCCGATGACTATGGTAAACCCTAAAAAGGAACAACAACAACGGTAAAGGATGGCCGTGGATCCAATAAGAATCACCCATGATTCCATGTATTCTATTCACATAAGCAACAACTTCCTAATTTCGCGTAGCCTACCAAGATTAGCGTCTATTTTCTGTCCAAAAATTCCTTCTTTACTTGACATGGGTCCTAGAACGGGGGAGAAGCCGAAAACCTAAATACGACAATCCCCTGCGAACAATTATGCTGAGGAATAATGGGAGATGATGGTATGTGTATCATTTGCTTTTAGTATGTGTATCATGTCCAAATTATTGAATACCGATTCCGATCCGATAATCGTTTGGTACCGATACCAAAATACCGAAATTATTTCGGTATTGGTACCAGAATACCAAAATAAAAAGCAAATAAAAAAATTTTTCTTAGTCAATTACATATAAAAATATTTTAAAAAGACAAACATTCAATAATTGATTAAATTGATCTATTTATATAATATAACAATATTCAATTCTTATAGTTTCTACTCAATATAAATGTACAATATTCTGAAACTTCTAAAAGCAAATACGAAAAATAATTATTAGAAAATAAATGACAAGTTGATAGTTTACTCATGTGTAAACTAAATTATTATTCTCAAAGTTATCTTGCTCACCATAACTTGATAGAAATTATAATAATATTCTAAAACCTTACATTCAATCCAATATTAATAATTGAATGATTTATGATCATTCAATTAATATCCTCATAAATAATTAATATTTACATAAAAAGAAATTATATATAAAAAAATAAAATAAAATTACAAGTGTCCGAACATTATTGTATGGATGAGAGAAAAATCGATATAAATGAGAGAATTAAGTTTTCAAACGGATAAGGTTTGGGATGAACTAATAAATATATTTTATTCAACAAATAGGCCCAACAACTAGAACAACTTCAATAAATTTCGTAGGCTGCTACATCAAACAAATCTTCATCTATTCTATTTGGGTCCAAAAAATATTGTTTATTTAACATATAGGCCCAAAACTTCCTCTGCAACCCACATTCTACGTTCCGTTGAACCGTAAAAATTGATTTAGTTCTGCCTAAATCATGCGTCATTCGATAAATATCGAATCGAACTGAATTTCAATTATCAAATACGGAATAAGTCAAAAAATTAGCTACTGAATACCGAACCAAATTTCGTGGTTCGGTTTGGTAAATATCGAATAGTTTGGGTTCGATTTCGGTATTTACTGAAATACAGAATTTTCCGAAATTTAATCAAATTAAATAAAAAATAAATCATAATAATATATTTAATAATATAATTAAATTCAAAAATATTAGTTTTAAATTAGAAAAATGTTAAATTAAGTATTAACGAATACCGATTTTGTTTACGAACCGAAACAGAATACCGAAATTTAAAAAGTGAATACCTAACTCATTTCATATTTCGATATCGTTTAGGTAAGAAAACTTCGATAAACGATTCGTTATTCGGTTTTTACCGAATAGTGAACACCGGTTGTGAGAACACTCGGCACCTAGCTCTTGCGTTCCAGACCCTACGGCAATTTGCTAGATCGGTCAAATAAACTAGGCTGGATACCCTTCAATGGTTTCCATATCTTGCCCAACCTCGGTGGTCGTGATAACCCGTCAATGGGCTTCGAAGAACCTATTGACGGCGAACTAAACCCAAAATTGGGATCCATGGAAATAGGAAATAACGATAAATCAAGACTGGTGTCGTCAAGTTTAAGCGGGGATTTGAGAAACAGAGCCTCAACAAAGGATGTTGTTCCGATGTCAACGATCTCTGACGACATACGTCATCTACCATTATTGCAAAATTGTTCTAGATTTTTTAAAACAGTATTCTACGATTAACAGAAAATTTCCTTATTATTATTTACTTTTTCTATATTAAAATAATTTAACTTCATATAAATAAAAGAAAACAAGTGGGAATGTTGGTTTGTTTGGTATAACTTTTTAAAATTTCGGTGTGGTGAGATGCAATGATCGTGAATATATAAAGGATTTGTTTGGTAAAATTGAGTCTGAATTTTAATATATACCATTATATATAAAAAATAATAAATATTTTAATTCATATAAAATAAGGGTAAATGAATCTTGGCCAAAATCACGATGAGTAATGATCATTAAAACCAAATATCATGATATCATGATATTTTAACGATTATAACATGACAATTGAGCTTAGTTATTTGTATACCATAAAAATC
>RWGZ01000129.1:0-16635 GCA_009725065.1 Utricularia reniformis
TTAAGATAGGAAATGAGTCTTGGGAATCAAGTTTTTAAGAAATATAAGTAGAATACATTATATTCATGGTTTAGTGTTGTCATGATGTCATTGGAGCAAATTGATCCATTTTTTCTTGTCTTGCATGTGGGTTTGACTGTGGATAAGGATATATTTGTATGTTAAGAGTTCTAGGAGGCAAGAAATAAGAAGAAACAACATAAGAAACGCAGGAAATCCAGTAGCCAAACTACATCCGCGGGTTTTGGGAGTAAGTGTAAGAAAATAAGTCTATGTTGTCTAATAAATGTTCTTAATTCTAAAGGGTTATTTTAAAGCAGGTATAAGACATATTTATAGGTATTAGACAAGGGAACTCAGGACAAACGAAAGGTAAAAGGGATGATTGAGAGAAGCATGTAGTTTAACCAGCATATATATCATGTTAGTGTTGTATGTTGTGAATTTTATTGTGACTGCTATGAATGTTGTATTATGATACTTTTTACATGTTCTGAAAGCTACGTGTGTCTATTTTCAAGGAAAATTTACGTTGTTTAGAATGAAATCAGAACAGAAAGTTATGTTATGATTTTCAAGAGTAGTACAGTTTTTTGTGAAAGCAAGATAGTCAAGTTTATTGTCTGATTTCGTATGTTTCAAGAGCTCTGATGAAATTGCTTATATTTATCAGTTTTTAGAACATTGAAATAGCTTTCAAATTAGTATTTTTATGTGATTGTTTGATGTCATTTGAGCTCTCAAAAAGGCAAATGTTTACAGCATCGACAGACTGTTGTTAAGGTTTCAAAACTGTATTTTTATATCATATATGTGATTATGTGTTTATGTGAAAATTCGAAAGCTTGTGGACGCACAACTCTGACAACATGTTATTAAGAACATGGTTTCAGTCAAAATATGAGTTAGCTACAGGAAAAGATTTATCAGGATGTGGCCACATACAGGATAAGCATGAGGTGAAGCCGACCCTCGGAAGTGTCGATGGTTTAGTCGCGCTTTCTGTCCACTTCTGAGGTTAGGGGACTCATGTATCATGATCCTTGATTCTTGGTGATGCGTAAGCCAAGGGTTAAGACAAGGCCAGGACAGTTACCTGGCAACCACATGCACAGAAATTAGAACAACAGTCTGCAAGATTATGTGTTTATTATTATGTTAAATATCATGGATTACATGTTTATATGATTTTATCGCATTGATATTATTCTTGTTTATCTCTCATTACTCTCATGACCTCTTAATGAACTAGTTTATACAGGTAGCGAAGACGAACAGTAGGATATTCGGCTACCAAGATCAAGTCAACATACTAAGTCGGTAAATGTATGAAGTTTTGTAAATAAAACTTAGTATGTTTTATGTTGTGTTTATCGTTAGGATATCATAATATAACTATGCAAATTAGCTTCCGTTCTGTTTTAAAGAATGATATGTATTATAGTTTTATGTATAGCCTTGTGTTCTAATTTTTTTAGAGCACGATATCATGATATCGAATTAAGTAAATTAAGTAGTAAACTAAGTTAATAAGATAGATTGAATGAAAAATGCATGACAGTTACTCATCCTTTGCAATTTATCCGGTGGTGACAACAATTTCAAAGATCATCGATTTTTTGTTCTTTAATAAGCATAATTACATCATGTTTTCTTATAATCTAATAAAAAAATATATTTCATATTACATCGATAATCTTATTAAATGATAATTTAACTTTTATATATTTCTCGTAGTTGATATTATCAAGTGACATATTAATAGTTTCTCTTCTATATGTTTTAATTATTTAATATTATTTCATTACTATTAAAATCATTATATCTCTTACTTCATATTATATTTATTATACTATGTCTTTAACTTATAGTATCTACACTTGTTCCAATTATACAATCTCACTAGTTATACTATTTTTCATTATTCTTCAATATAATTATATTATATAAGTTTCTCATAAATAGTAATAATCCTTTATACTACCTTGAAATCAATATGTATCTATTCATTTTACATTAACTAATCATATGTTAAATATTATATTAACTTATTAAATTTCTTAAGATTATGAGTTGTTGTATCCTACCCACCTTAAAATAAGTTTCTTCCTCAAACCCGATTGTCTTAATATTCTTATGAACATAGATTGTCCACATTTTGAATTTTTGAATTCCTCTTTTACTTAATAATATATTTCTGGGTCATTACACGTTGGAACATCTTTCACCCCTATTCATCACCCTATTCAATGCTAGATCTACAAAATCCGTTAACTTTTGCGGGAAAAAATTCTACATGACTGTGTCAGATAATGTTTCTACAAAAAATAACATAACTTTTTTAAATATTTTATTTTTATCACTGAACTATTCTAGATTAGTGATATACCACTGACGATCTGAAAAAGTTCTGAAAAGTAAAAAAAGCAGATGTAAAAAATAAGAAAAGTAAATATATTTAAACCCAGCAACCTCTCTGTAAGATTTTTGAAAAATTTCTTTGTGAAAAATTGCATCGAAACACATCTTCAAGAGCTCTTCTTTCTTGCTTTTAAAACACCTTAAAAATCTCTTTGATTGAAATATGAAATCAAATGGGGTAGATATGAAATCAATTTAAGAAGAAGAATAAGAAATGAATTTTAAATCTTTCAGTTACAGAGTGAGACTAAATGAGATAAGCTTCGTTGAGTACATGAGTACAGGTAGATAAGCTTCGTTGAGACTAAATAAGATAAACACGTATAAATTAGTTTTCAAAATTTTCTTCTTAAGTGTTGTATGCAACTGTACTAAAAAAGGATTTAAAAGAGATGAGGAAGACAAATTTATTGTACATTTAAAAATAAATCTTATAAAATAAAAATAATAAATGATGTCATATTACGTCAATGGTGCTATATATACAAAAATAAATACGTCAGTGATATTATTCATATAATTTGAAAAGTAATGTTAATATAAAAAAAAAAAAATCTGACACAGTTAAGTTGGATAAAAAAATCTTAACTTTTGCATTGATTGTGCACGTGTCATAAAAGTCGTCGTTTTCCTTAAAAATCATTTGTCCCGTTGACCCTATCATGCCCGCTATGATCCAGTTAACATCGAATCATTTTACAATATGCGGACCATTCCATTGCTCAAAGGATTTTCCACTTCTCGTTCCACACTCCTATGGCTGGCAGAATACTTCATGGGTTAGGCCCGTCTCTCTCAAATGTGACCTACTTATCTTGGACTGCATCAAGTAAAATATGATAAAACCAAATAAGTATTAGTGGAAATATTTAAATTATTAAAATAATTGAAAAAAATTGTTCATGGCAAACCTTAGATACAATTAGGATTTAGGAAAAATGAGGTAGAGAAAATATATAAAAACGAAAAATATAGGATTTATATTATATTTAAATAAAGGTAAACATATATTATTCTTTATCCTATCCCACATTAATGATTTGTGGGCGATAGGTTATAAATATAATAAATTTATTGGATCAAAGTAATAAAGGATTGTTTTGTTTCCCTTTAAAGAGCATTGGGTAATCAAAACAAGTGCCAAATTCTCATATTGATCACTTCCACAAAAGTTTGCTGGGATTTTATTGGGGTGCCGATGCTGAGTGAAAGTTCACACACTTGGTCAATCGTGAATCTCCTCTGGTTTTGTCTTGGTTGAACGAAAGTACCACCCAGCAGCTGCTGCAAAAGTAACAATACCAGCTACAATCGCATAGTTTTTGTGGTTATCTGTAGATACTTTTGGGGCCTCAACCCTTGATCCAGTTTTCGCTGCTGGAGTTTCATCTACACTTGGTCCCTTCAACATCAGACGAAAGTATAAGGTTAGGTAAAACCAGGAGCCATAACTTCCTATTGACATGCAGTTTTAAATATGTATGTTCAAATGTTCAATGAGTGGCCAAGTGTTTAAAACACTATCCGGTGTGCAAAAAAAGTGAAACTGCATTCAAGGAAAGGACCAGTTTTATGTAGCATTTTCCCCACTTCTATCAAATATACCGATGAAGAATTTGTACGTTTTAAACAGAACAACTACAGATTCTGTCTCACTTATTTGAACAAGGAGCCAATAATGCATAGAACTGAGTCAAATACTTTATATTGGCAATTGAACAATATACCTTACGGGCTTGCTTTTCCAGCTTCTCTTGTTCCATTTTCTGAAACATTCCACAAAAAATTCGTAGTAAGAATGCTTAATCAATTTACGTTTAAGTCTAGACATCTAACGAAAAAGCAAGATTAACAAACTTTAATCCATGATGCGCATAATCTAACAAGTAAACAATTCAAAGACATATAGGTCGTGTTTGGAATTGATACACTTGCAACTATGATGTATAAACTGATATAATATGCCTAGTTCCAGTTAAGCTCTCACAATTCACAAACACATATAACCCATCTAAAGGATTAGTTCAATCCATAAATGATATTTGGATTGCACTGCACCTTTATATACACATTTTCAGCAGCCTTTTCCTCCTCCCCGAGGACTTTGCCACCACTTGAAAGCCTACGAGATATAACCCTTCGAGCAATTCTAGTAGCCATCAGAAGCAAATCCTGCTGAAAAAAAGCTTCAAGTGAACATAAAGACCCATTCATTAATTATCAACACCATGACGCTAAGGTACCATCCATGCACATTATTTAGGAAGAAATTACATTGTCAGAACTGGAAAACGTAAATAAATTTGACAATGTTTTTTACAAAATTGTTTTATTTCTTCAAAGTAAATAGAACTATCATTTCAACTTTAAATATCACTCTCCCACTGCATCCAAGAAGTCTCAAGTTTGAATTTCGTGTTCTTGTTTCATCAAGTGCTTCGATAACGCCCCAATTGGTGTGTTCCAAGGATTATCTCACATTTCCGGCAACCAATGATCACAATAAAAAATAGTGAAAACTTTTGCTTATACAGTAACTACGCTGTCATCATAAAATGGATTGTAAAGTTCACTCCATCCGACCTTATTCCAGAAACCATGTATGCCTAAACCCTAGTGAAGAACGTATGCCAAAACCATTGTACATAATACAATCTTCTTTGACTGATGTTATACACCATTCCATTCCGCTTTCGAAAAACAACGAAATATAAAACAAAGCATGTGTATTACAGTTACCCAATCGGAAATCGCGACAAGGAGCGGAAGACAGTTCTGATCGAAGACCTCAAAGAGTTATCGAGATTAGGTCTGGTCTGGGGCGGTTGGGCCTTTATAGCGAGGAACTGTAAAAAGAATTAATTCGGGAGTTAAATTATAATATCCCAAAAATTGTGGGCTCCTTGTGTAATTGGCTTTGAGTTTTTGTGGTTTTCAAGATTTACTCGTAAAAGAGGTATGCGTCGCTATTCGCGTACACTCTAGAAAATCGCTTCAGAAGATGTCGGAGAACGGGAAATTGACACCCAATTTGGATGAAAAGAGCACCAAGTTGCTCAATTTGACTGTGTTGCAGCGAATTGATCACTTTGTGGAAGAGATTCTCATTACCGCTGCCCATGTCACTCTTTATGAATTTAACATCGATACGAACCAATGGGTAAGTCAAGATGATAACTTTAGCGGCACAACATGTCTTATATATGTTTATTGGGCAAATTTCCGCTGCTTCATATACGTTACTGATGATTTTTTGCTTGCAGAGTAGGAAGGATGTTGAGGGATCCCTCTTTGTCGTTAAAAGGTTTGGTTACGTTTTTTATTTTTTCAATTTGCCAAAGTTGTAATTTTGCGCGTGTATTTACTCTCATGGAGCTGAAGAAGATACGAAGTGTAACAATGCCTTTTAATTTGTTTATGTATTCTGCTGATGCAGGAATACCCAGCCAAGATTTCAGTTCATTGTAATGAATCGTCGGAGCACTGGTTCGTACATATTTTGGTGGTGGTGTTCTTGATTTATTAACTTCATTGTGATTTTCTCATATGGCATGTCAACTAAATCATAGATCTAATACACGATGCTATTTGTTTTCGATCAGTTGCCAACAAGGAATGTATGTGAAATTCATATGCAGCTGAGAAAATTTTTCAATCACTATATTAATTTTTCTTTATGCAACTCGTCTGCAACTTTTATTAACTTATATGATATATAGTAGGTTTTCAAAATGTTCACAAGTTTTTAATGATTATTCTTTGTATATGTTTTTATATAATTGACTTCGTGATCTCAAAATGGATTTTGAAAACGTTACAATTAATGCTGAAGTTTTCTTGTCTGCTCACCTATTTATTGTTGGTGTAAGCAGATAATCTGGTGGAGAATCTTCTGGAAGATTTTGAGTTTGAAGTGCAGGTGCCATATCTATTGTATCGAAATGCTTCTCAAGAGGTAAATGGCATATGGTTCTACAATGCACATGAATGTGATGAGGTTGCAAATTTGTTCAGCAGGTACGTGGATACTTGGCAATGTTTTCCAATATTGATAGTTATTGTAATTTTGAAATCTAATGCATTTAAAAAAACCTCTGTTTACATGAACTTTTGGCATGATAGCATCCTTCCTAATATTTGCACATCTGAATTTAGGGGCAGAAAATGTTGAATAGAATTAGATCTCTTTGACATTTATTTTTGTTCTAAATTTTCAATGTTTATGTATCTTCTGAGCCAAGTCATTTTGTTTATGCGCCATTCATCTGTTTCTTATTAGCAATTTGTCTCGTGGGTCATGTTTTGTGCTAGGATACTTAGCGCATTTGCAAAGGTGCCCACAAAAACAAAACTTTCCCCTTCTAGAAGGTATGTTTTCTAGTTATTCCCTTTTATTATGGGCCTACAAAAAGGTTATGTTGTAGTTAATCCAATCACTCTTGGTACAAAAAGAAACGATGATTGAATTATTCCCTGTTATAATTTTGCAGCGAATTTGAAGAACTTGAAGCTGTTCCAACAATGGCAGTAATTGATGGTCCCTTGGAGCCATCATCCACTTCTTCGACTGGTTTTGCAGATATTCTTGATGACCGAGCTTTTGTTAATTTTTTCAGTGTATGCTTTTCATGTGCTTAATATTATCTCAAGTTCAATTTTACATGCTTTATCAATTTATAAAATTAGAGTATTTTGCATCCATAATTTGATTTGAAAAATGTCTTCTTTAGATCTGTCATTTGCTTTCATGTATCTATGGTTCGTAGATGCTTGGTTCGATGGTTACAAAAGACTGATTTCACTTGTCTCGATTGATTCAGTTGCCTGTAAAAATACTTGAGAAGTGTAGAGTTCACATTCTTAGGCACATGCACTGCTCTTGTTGTTAGAGTGTGTTTAGAATATTATTCATATGTTTATTTTCTGTAACAATATATTTATCCTGCATTCTAATGTTTAACGTAACGGTGATTCATGCAGCCTGCTGTACATGTGGGAAATTCATGGAATGTAAACTCTGGACAGACGTATCAATCTCCTGCCTCTGTAATTCCTGTACAGACCACTGCAAACATCGAAAGTGCTCCTAATGCAGCAATCCCATACCTGTCTCCTCAAAACATTGTTCCTACTGACCAACCTGGTGTTACTTTCCCAACGTTGTCAGTACCTCAGGGTTCCTCGAATATTCCTCCATTGAACACTTTATTGTCCGTTCATGAAAATTCTGAGCCTGGTGCTGGTACAAGGCATGCTACTGATTTGGTGAAACCATCATCCTTTTTTGCACCACCTCCTTTCGGTTCTCCACTGATAATGCCACCCATAACTTCCTCGGTACCAACTGCACCACCTTTGAATCATGGGAACCCACAACAACCATATGGTACTCCATTACTCCAGCCATTTCCACCACCTACTCCATCACCTTCGCTGACTCCGGTTCTTACATCAAGTTATGGTTCGATAATAAGCAGAGAAAACGTCAGGGATGCCCTTCAGACACTTGTTCAGGTACACAGTTTTTTTTGCCTGTCTGTCTCACTTGCATTATTAACGAAATCGAAAACAACACCCATACGTGAGTAAGTCATCAGAGAACTTCCTAAACTAGCTTGAATGCTATTTTTTGCTTTTAAACACTCTGCCACATTCCTCATCATACATATGCTTTACTTTCTCTTCGTTAAGAGCAGATTTAATTTGTTATTTTGAATCTGTTTATATTTCAAGCTTTATTTGTGTTCTCGTGAACTACCCTGCCAGAAGGCTGAGAACTCTTTAACCGAACAATACCTCTTGCCATATCATTTACTGAGACATGATTTTTGACTTGTCGTCTCCATTCGAGTTGAAGCTTGATTTAATTTATATGAACTGATGTTGACAGGACAATAAATTCATTGACATGGTTTATGAAGCAGTCCTCAAGGCTCATGGGTCATTATGAGATGAATCAACTCAAAAGCGAGTTTGTTATAGAAGTTGGTTCAGTGTTTTATCTGTACAGTAGACTTATCGATCCCGTGGATTGAACTAATGGTCTGTATCCGTAGTGAGTATTATTTTATTATATTTCGTGCCAAGATGCTGTTTCGTGTACAAAATGCTGCTGCTTTCTCCCTTGGATGTCATTTTCTTATTGTTGGATTGGGAAATAAGTGATAGTTTTAGTGTTTTTATGAAAGTGATTGAAATCTTAACCTGTACATCACAAGGTTTGCATGGCACTTAAACGACACCCAATGAAAATAGAATACAATTTTTACTAAAAAATCATGGTTTTTATAGCTAATTATAATCAATCTAACAAAACATTTTTGACACTTTTGAACTTTAAAGTATGCGCCCTTGTATCAAACTTTTTTTATTGGAAATGGGTTTATTACTATAACATAACAAACAAGGATTCGGCAAAGAAAACCAAGCACTCCAACAAATGCCATACAGAAAATATGGAATGCTGAATGTCATGACACCCAAGATCAGGAGAAAAACATCAAACCAACAACCAGAAGGCGTTCTGATGTGCAGACAGGAACGCATCATGCAGTAACCGCACCAAACAGGCTCCTGCGTATCTGCAATTCAAAACAAAACAAACCAACTTGGGAGAGAATGTAACTAGTTGGCGATGTTACAGAATAATGAAGACAAATGAATAAGAATGCCGATGAATAGCTGGCTATATGTTCAGAAATAACAAAAATTAACTAGGACTGAAAGAACAAGGTGGAAATGGAAATCATGGAGCACAAAAATGAAGGAAAATACAAAGGATCCATTAAGAGTACCTGTGGCAATTTTTTTCGGAACATAACATCGAGTCTAGCATCAAGAGTGTTCTCAAATACTATTTTCCCATCTCTAGAAGCCAAGACTACACCTCCAGAGCTGAAAACATATGAGAGAACAACGATGAGACTTACACCTTTCTACATCAAAAGTTAGCCACTGAATTTTCAAGATAAAATATGCATATTGAAGGAGATCGGGCATAGAAGAGAAGGCCAACTGATGATAATTGATATTTCGAGAAGCAGAATAAATTTGCATAAGAAAAAAGATTAAGTAGTGTTTACCAGGAAAGTTCATGTGTGTGGTGATGAGATGGGGCAGGCGGAAGGTGTACATGGTCAATGATGATATCTGGATTATGGACATGTGTTTTTAGAGCATACTCATCCTTTGCTGAATCCAATACTGACTTTACCATATGCAAGTCATGTTCACGGCAGCGCAACAATAAAGAGGGCTCTTTCAGCCTCAGCAAACCCTGAAATGGTGGATGAAAAGCAACAATTGGAAAGGCATAATTTAAGCACCCAAAAAGTATTTGCTTATAAGTACATCATGTGATGGCACTTATCAAAATTAGTACAATGCAGAAATAAGCATAGTTTTTTTGCGGTAACTAAACTAATCAAAACTGGAACTTCAGGATACAAATCAAGGTTTACATGATGTCTACATAAGAACCACTATTTCACATTGCATCACCAAAGTTTTATATTATGCATGACAATTCAAATTTAGTGTCTGGATAACAGTATCCTTTTTTATCATTTTGCCACAATTCTGAAGAATACAGATGGAATAAACCAACTATTTATATGGAAACAATAAAGTGCATATCTGGCCAACCTGCACGATAAGATCCTTCAAAAGATGTTCATAACTATGATGAAAATGATGATGATGGCCAACATGAAGAAGCTCCTTAGATGCAGCTTCTTTCATCAAATTCACTAAATCATCCTGAGCTTGAAGAACCTTAATCCGAGAAGCATTCAGTTGCATTGAGTACTCACTGCGAGCAAGATCATACAAAACACTATGTCAAGAATTTATTACCGGAACTGTAATGTTGCAATACTAAAACCATATGAAATTAATGAAGTATAAAGCTAAAAGCTAAAAATTGAAGTCAATTGCGCAAGCAGCGAAAAAGAACAATATTAGAAAGCATAACTACATGAAAGTTTCAAAAGGGCGGGAAACAGCAAGTTCTCAGCTTTAATTCCAAGTATTAACAGATACATTGCTGATCAAAGACAGGGATATCAATCAACCTCGGTCACTTACATGACTCCAACAAAGAATCAATTTTGCATTTCATTTGAATCAACAAAATAATACCAAACTTACATTTTTCTTCGGACTTCAACTTGTTTCTCTTTTCGTTCATACTCCTGCCGGATCTTCTTCTTTTCAGCTTCGACTAGCTGTAACTTCTCGATATTGAACTCCTACATGTACAAGATACATAATTAAGAAATGGGGGAACAACAAGCGAAATACGAAAAATCCTATGACCTAAACCAGATCAAGAAGAAAACAACAAACGATGTACTTCTTCAGAAGAGACGGAGATCTCATTGGCTTTCTCCTCGGCCTCCTGTCGGATGAATCGAACCATCTGCTGGATCTGCTTTGATACATCCGCGTCGTTCATCTTGATTTGCCGAAACTGCTCTGCCAGACGCTGGTTTCTCCGGCGATAGGGTTACTGGTGACTGAGATCGAG
Source organism: Utricularia reniformis (assembly GCA_009725065.1). NCBI lineage: Eukaryota > Viridiplantae > Streptophyta > Magnoliopsida > Lamiales > Lentibulariaceae > Utricularia > Utricularia reniformis. Next base: position 10,949 of record RWGZ01000129.1, read on the forward strand.
ACGCTGAGCCAGCAAATCGAATGACGCCGAGAATGATTTTTTATTTGTTTCATTTTCATAAAATAGTGCCCTTATCCCCAAATTTTCACCGTACTAAATTTGATCCCAAAATTTATTTCATTTTTTTAAGATGGTGTATTTCTCAAAATTTATATAATTTGACAATTAATCCACAAAGTGGCAAAATACGTCATCAAATTTTGATTATCACAAAATTAGTCTTCATATTTTACACGCAGTATCAGTGTAGATCTCCAAAGTTTATTGATTTGATAAATTCAGTCATCCAATTTAAACAATGTTATTTGACGCATTTACTAACGTTTGACATTTAATTTAACTTCGATTCAACTTGTTTCAGGTTAAATGATGATGCATTTTATAGGTAGAAAACAATCGATCGAATTAGTTAACCGAACGAATTGAGTTATGACCGACAAAGAGACTTCATTTTTTATTATTTTTAATAAAGAAAATATTAACTTAAATTGATTAATTGAACTAGTTATGACCGAAAAATCAAATGTTTTCTCATTTATATGGATTCGAAAAATGGTTTATATTTTACAGTATCATACCCGGAAATCACAATCCGACCCTACAACTCGATATCGGGCTCTAAGTGACAAATTCTGGTGCCTCCCGTTTTCACACCAATAGTTATGAAATCATTGATTATTGTTTAAGTTTTAAAATCGTAATTTTCATAAATTCAAACTTTGAGGACTGATAAAGTCATTAGAGATCAAATTTGTCAAAATTAGTATACTAAGGGGATCAAATACATCATTATTATAATTTGAAGACTTCAATTGCCAAAATTGAAAATATTGAGGATCAAATTTGACACACACATTAAACATTGAGGGTCGGTTTTGCCAAAATATTGAAAGTGTTGGGACTTGTTTTGTCAACTTAAAACTACGGGGATCATAATTGTTACAATTAGAAAACTTTGGGGATCAAATTTACCAAAATTAGGAAGCTGTGGAAACTAAATATGCGGGTCGCCCTTTCTTTTTTCTTGACAATTCTCGAGTAATTAATTATGGGAAAATAACATTAAAAATCATACTTATTTGATTTTAAACTTTTTTCATCATATATACTTTTAAACTTCAAATTGATCACATATATTTAATATCATTTGACATTTATACCATTTGTTGTTAAATAACTACACTGAATAAAGACTTTAACTTTAATGCTAAGGGAAATGTTATTATTAATCACATTTAATTTCAATAAAAGCTATTTTGATCATATTTTAATCAAATGACTAAATTCATTGGTATATATTTGAAGTTCAAATTGGAAAATTTGTACCCTTTAGGTAATTAAACTTGAAGTTCAAATATAATAGTTTCATTATTATAATTTTCTAATTATTCCAAAGCTTTATAAGTTGAATTAATCAAATTAAATTTTTCTCCCAAATAACTTCACTTGAAACTCATTTTCTTTTATTATATATATTTATAATAAATCACTTAATAAATGTAAATTATCTATTAGTTAATTTAAAAATTTTCTTAATCCCTTCGAGAACCAAACATGAATCTTTTGATTCATTTGACTCTCACACTCAATTACTTAAGTTAAATTCTGTTTTAGTAACTTTTGTATCTGTCTATTTAAAGAACCTAACTTTCACGCCCTTAAAACAACAATAGCGAAAATATATTTTTATTTTTAGTTTTGGATGTTTTCCATCAGTATTTAACGTTTTATAACCTATTTTCAAGAGATACAAAAATAAATATGACTTTTTCAACAACACGAAATAAGAATGATTAAAATATTTTTATCTCAAAATATATACTATAAATAGTAAACGTTTCCCAATTAATTATAATCGAAATAAAATTATTGAAAACGTTCAATAAAAAATCATAAACTTCCAATCCAACACTGATCAGCCGCCAAAGAACGACAGATCAATGCCGTTGCTGGCGAATTTTGCCCGTATCTGTGCCGCCGCCGGGAAGCAAACTCGGTGGGAAAAAAGAGTTTCGGTGACTCTACAACCACCGTCGTTGCTCACTGAATTCATCCGGCGCTTCAGCTCTGTTTCGGCAGAGTATCATTCTGGGCTGCCACCGACGAAGTCGGATGAGAAACCCCGAGTGGTGGTTCTTGGCTCAGGCTGGGCTGGTTGTCGGTTGATCAAGGACATTGACACCAAGTTGTACGATGTCGTTTGTATTTCGCCGAGAAATCACATGGTATTTACTCCGCTCCTCGCCTCAACCTGCGTGGGAACTCTCGAATTCCGGTCGGTGGCCGAGCCCATCGGCCAGATCCAACCGGCAATTTCTCGGGTTCCCGGTTCATATTTCTTCCTCGCTGAGTGTACTGGAATTGATTTTGACAATCACCAGGTGTTCGATATTTTTCTGTTTTGTTTTTTTTCTCTGTTGAGGCTCAAAGTGCTTCATTTATGTGTAGGATAAACTTTTGAATCTGTTGTGAGGTTCCTTTTTATCCTTGAAATACAAATAATCCGATTCTTTTGTTTTTGATCTTACTTATGTGATGTTACTTAAATGTTAGTAGGAATTAAAATGCTACTGAATTTTATAATTTTCTGCGTTTGAAGTCAGAATATTTTTTATTATATTCTTTGTTGGTTCGCCAACTCATAGCAAATACATATTCCACATCTAGATTTTCTGCGTATTCAATTTTGTTAATCATTTCCAATGTGATTTTTATTGCAAAAATTTGCATTATTATTTTTATAAAAATTTGAATTTGAGACTAAAATCCAGAACATTAGCACATTATCTTCGTTAAGCTCAAGCACCAGAACAACTCCATAATATTGAGTAAAATGCTGGGCTTTTTAGGTCCTCTGCCAAACAGTTACAGAAGGAGCTGAGACTGTAAAACCCTGGAACTTCAATGTTGCTTATGATAAGCTAGTAATTTCCTCAGGAGCTCAGGCCTCAACATTTGGGATTAAGGGTGCTAACAAGCACGCACATTTTCTTCGTGAAGTACAACATGCTCAGGAAATTCGGAGAAAGCTACTGCTTAATCTTATGCTATCAGATGTGCCAGGTACATGATCTTTTGCTACTGATTCTGAATAAAGAGTGGATATTGGCATGTTGTTCAATCTATTTTCCGAATCTGATGGTGAAATAGGAATCTCCGAGAATGAGAAGCGTAGACTGCTGCACTGCGTTGTTGTTGGAGGTGGTCCAACTGGTGTTGAATTCAGTGGTGAGCTGAGCGACTTCATACAGAAGGATGTTTATAGACAATATGCCCATGTGAAGGATTATATTCACGTTACCCTCGTTGAGGTTTGCCTAATTAAACCTCTCTACATTCATATGCATGTTTAAAAGTTGACACACATATGGTTCTATAACATGCAGGCAAATGAGATTCTATCATCGTTTGATGATCGCCTCAGGACGTATGCAGTCAAGCAATTGCTTAAGGTGGGGAATAATCTATTTTCATATATATAACCATAACGCCCACATTGCTTCTTTAAATTTGCATTTATGGGTGCATTTGGTTGCCATTTTGCAATTTAGGATTTGTTGAGATTGATGCATAAGTTTCTCAGTCAGGTGTTCGTCTAGTTCGTGGAATCGTGAAGGATGTCCTACCTGAAAAAATAGTTCTCAGTGATGATACTGACATTCCCTATGGACTTCTGGTTTGGTCTACCGGTGTGGGCCCATCACCATTCGTGAGTGCCCTGGATGTTCCCAAAGCACCAGGAGGAAGGTGTATCTTCCAGACTCAAATGCATTTTCCATACTTGGTTCTCTGGAAGAACAAATTTAGAATGAGAAAATGTCACTAACTGCAGGATCGGAATAGATGAATGGTTACAAGTTCCTTCCGTGCAGGATGTGTTTGCCATCGGTGATTGTAGTGGCTTCCTTGAAAGCACAGGCAAGCCTGTTCTTCCAGCCTTGGCTCAGGTGAGATGTTTCATTCCAGCCTTTCCAGCCGTACTACATAATCAAAATCATATTTGTTTCAGGTAGCAGAACGACAAGGGAAGTACTTGGCAAAACTACTGAATCATCTCGGGAAAGAAGGTGGAGGGCGTGCCAACCAGGCTAGAGACATCAGTTTTGGGGACCCTTTCGTGTACAAGCATATGGGGAGCATGGCTACACTGGGAAGATACAAGGCGTTGGTGGACCTGAGGCAGAGCAAGGTCGAAAATTATTCACACTTATTAATCTGGATTATATAATCAAGGAAACTAAGATTGTTTTTGTTTTACTTTGAACAGGAAGGAAGAGGAATCTCTCTGGCAGGTTTCCTGAGCTGGTTCATATGGCGCTCTGCTTATCTGACCCGTGTTATCAGCTGGAGAAACAGGCTCTACGTCGCTATAAACTGGCTAACCACCATGGTCTTTGGGCGGGATATCAGCCGTATATAAATTATTCAAGAACACCATGGTACTTTTCTCTGCTCTATTGTTAATACTTCCCTGCACCTGGTTGATAAACCAGAAGAGAGCTTTTTTGTTTGGTTTAGTAAATTAATAACTCATTTAAATACATGAGCAGTGAGTATCAAGAACAATATCATGAAAGAATAGGCACATTTACACTCTTGACCAACTTTTCAAAGAAACAAAACCAAGGGAGGGATCATACGACTTTTCGCAAGCCAGATTGCCGTTTCTCTCAGAGAAACCTTTTCTTTTTCCGAATTGTTTCAAAACCTTCAAACATGCTTTGCTGAAACAAGTCAGCAGACAGTTCCAGTAGTCCATCAATTGCTTCTGCTCTTTGTCCAATAGATTTCCCTTTTCCTTTTCCTTTGATGAAGGCAGGTTTTGTTTCTCATAGTCAATGGAATCTGGATAAGGTGACTCTGAAGTTGGATTTTCAGTCATAACCTCTATGGAATGTGTCGTTTGAGAGCACCGGATTCTCTGATAAAAGCTGTGTTATCAATGCTAAAAATCAGCAATAACAAAATTTAGATCTTCTTTTATCGGTAGAGGTCTAATGAAATTTAATAAGTGAATAAGAATAAAAAAACACGATTTTTGTAGGTGGAAAACCTTTCTGTAAAAGAAAGGATAAAAAATCACTCCGGCCGTAGTCTTTGAATCCACTATAAACGTCAAATTCGTAGATTTACAATAGGAAAACACGATGTAGAAAACAAAAGGAAAAAAATCATCTTTTGGTGGGCATAGTCGTAGGTTTCCCGGGCGAAAAAGAAGTGAATGACAGCTTCCTTCTTTAGGTTATCAATAAAACCCTCCATTAGGTCTACCGTCAAAACTCCACTTCATTAACACTTTAATCATATTTATATAAGTGATTAGTTCATCCCAATTATAACTCACTAGGCCCATCATTAATAAAGTCCAATAAATAATGACTCATTAATCTCTAAATTAATGGCCCATTAATCTCTAAATTAATGGCCCATTAATCTCTAAATTAATGGTCCATTAATCTCTAAATTAATGGCTCATTAATCTCCAAATTAAGTATAAGAATCCACTAAATAAGTAATCCGATCCAAATACCACGAAAAGCTATAAGCCATATCAGACATCAAAATATCTTGAATTGCTTCATTTCTCGACTCAAGAATAACTATATAGAAATATATGTATATTCAAATAATAAATTTTTCATGGCGATATCAAGCTGGAACCTACTTTTGTACAAAAATCTCTCTTT
>RWGZ01000130.1:0-16596 GCA_009725065.1 Utricularia reniformis
TAACAATTGATTTTGACCATTTTTGATGTATGGATGCAATATACTTGGTATTCTTTTTATTTAATACATGATAATAGTTTCCTTGCAGGTTGATCTTAATGAGAATATTATTAAGTTGAATAGAGAAAAAGATGCATTAATGCTGAAACAGGTTGAGATTGACGTAGAATAATATTTATGGAATCATGTTTTTGTCGTTGAAACTGATAGTTTTATAATATTTGCAGGGTTTACTTGAACAAACGATCCGGCAATTACATATGGAAATAGATGTTCATTTACAGAAATCGGTAATGCAGAATGAAAATGTTATTCCGTTTTACTGATGTAGTAAAATCTAATATTGGCTGTGGTCATTGAAATGCGACAGGACTCAGACAAGGAGTCAATAGTCGGTCTGACAAATCGAAACACAATATTACAAGAACAGGTACCGAAACTAGTGATTTATGGCTTTGAGCTCTTTCTATTACATAGAAATGCTTCTTTATAAGTTGATGTATTTTATGAAGCATATTTATGTTCTGATACTGCAACTCAAAATCAGATACCTGGCAGGTGATTGAGTTGGAACATTCAAGGGATTCTCTTATAGAAGAAAATCAACAGTTGACTGGAATAATTACCAGCCTTGAATTACAGATAAAATTCATTGAAGGCTCTGATGGTTCTCAAAATATGGTAACTTAATTTCAACTCGTGGCATCTTTGTGTGCTTTGTCTTATAATGAAGGAATATCTTCCTTTCTTGTAAGGATCTCACACTTTTATGCTTCTTTCTTGAATTAGACTTCTGAAGATGTTGATCTGGACCATAAGATCGAAGCCACAGATGCAATAATTCAGAAATCGATTCCTGAAAGCTCCGAATACACTGAAAAGGTATGAAAATATCTGCCACATCAACAAAAGAATAGGATCAGTGTATTTAAGTTGTCTGTTGCAGTTTTCACTGAGACTGAAACATATGTGAATGGATCGGATTTCAGGTATACGGTGAAGTTAACGTAGTGCGAGTTGGTTCGGTGCAAGTAGCCGACATTGACAATGATATACATGAAGGTTCAGTTCTAGTACATGATCCAGCAGTTGGAGGGCATGATAACCAGATATCTGATCAGATGGTTAAAATGATACCTGAAGATACTAAAATGGTGCCTTTCTCAAGCAGTGCCCAGTCTCTCGAAGACATACTGCTCGAAGACGAGGGCATTAAGCATTTGAATGATATCTTTGGCAAGTCACTTGAAATACAAGAAGTAGATGATGAAAATGTTGTTCCTGTACCATTTAAAGAAGGTGAAGCCCAGAAAAGTACGTGGGAAGCAGATGAGATTACTGAAGTCCCTCTCATTGATGCTCCATTGATTGGAGCTCCATTTCGTTTCATATCCTTTTTTACCAGATATGTCAGTGGAGCTGATTTAGTAGCTAATACCGGTCAAAAACCAGGTTAATGTTTATGTCTGGAGAAAAAGAGAGAAGCATATCCAGCAATTTCATTTTTTTGAATACAGTTTCAGGGGCTGATTCTTTTATTGTGATCCATCTTCTTAAAGGCTGCTTTATTAACAGTTATTTGAAACTATATGACTGTTTTTTCCATGAAAAAGCGGGGAATAAAGAACAAAAGAAAAGAAAACTGACCAGATTGTTGAAATACTACAGAGGGCTGAAGGGCTCTGGGAGATATTCAAATCCATGATCAAATATGAATTCTTGACCAGGTTTATCGTCAATACTGTGAAGCCAGTTTGTGTTCTTGACATCTTCTTTCATAAGCATCATATCGTACCTGGAGCTTTCATAAATATCAGGGTGTATAAGCTTTGCAGAAGATTGGGATTTAATCTCCTCATCAATACCACTTTCAGAATGTCCGTTCTCGGCAACAGCATCGTTGGACATGCTGCTACTGACGGATCCTGGCCATGATTGGTTTTTCTGTTTTCCAGACCGAATGCTTTGAGGGAATAGCTTGGTGGCTGTAACTGGAAGAAGTCCATTGCTTCCATTTCGTATGTCCTGTACCAGAAGAGACGTAATAAGGGTGTAAACTGTGAAAAGAAACTCAACAAGTTTGTAATGCTTACCATATGCCGTATGGCCATGTCAAGAGAATTCTTCGAAATTGTCCTTCCAAAGCCTGTGCTATCTGATGATGTCTTTAGAGGCCTTCGTGTTGATATTTCTCTGTAGGAGTCCGCTCCCTCGGTCAACGAAGGTGTACGAGTTCCCTTGGTAACCAATGGTCTCCTGTGAGCAACGGGAATAAGATCATTCCTTTCTGCAGCAGGAGCAACACCAGGCCTTGACCTACCAGCTGATACAGGCCGCTTATCTGGTATAGATGTACGAATTTTTAGTGGTGTTCCAGGTGAAAGATCAGGCATAAGGATACCCTCTGGTGGGTGTTTGGCACGTGTTCCAGGGGAACTTGGGCAAGAAACTGAAGGATTACTGCGTCCGCTGCAAGAAACTGAGGCGGAATGTGAATAGGCACGAGTGGGAGTAGAGGGCCTTGATACAATTCTAGAAGGAGTAGAAGGTCTAGAGTTTAAAGATGGTCTTTGTTTATCAACCAAGGATGAACTTGCAGCAGACCGGGGCTTAGAAGGAGTTGAAGATCTAGATAATGATGGTCGGGAAGAAGGCGTTGAAGGTCTAGTAGTTGATAAAGAGCGGTTTGGGGTACTATAAGATGAAACTGAAGCAGAACTTGTGTTGAGAATGGCTATTGATTTATTGGAATAGGGACTACTGTTATAACCGGAACAAGAGAAAGAAGGTCGGGTCACTGAGCTACTTCGAAGTGGCTTTACTGCAAGATTATGATCTGAACGGGTCACTGAGCTACTTCGAACTGGCTTTACGGCAAGATTATGATCCGAACGAGATGTCGATTGCTGAAAATCAAAGATATATTAGTGTCAAGCGTGATTGTTAGACAGACAGATGAATAAAATTCAGATAAAAGGGTCGTTATTGTTTGTACCTGTGAGGCTTTGTTCGTAGATGTTGATCTGGCCAAAGTACGACCTCTGAGAGCTAAAAGAGAAGTTGAAGATTCATTTCCATTGGAAGAAGGGCCAATAGGAGTTCCAGGAGGAGTAAGAAGCCTATGAAAAACACCATCATATTCAATGAATTAAGCGGATTCCTAAAAGAAAGCATTGTAAATATCACGTTGCACAAGAAACTGTATGGAACACAAAGTTGGGAAATATCTAACTGAGAAAGATAACTAGAGATATGATTTATTCACTTTTTGCTTTTGTAAAGGAACTTCCTCAACTGGTAATCACGGTTATGATCAGGTCAGAAAAGCTTTAGCAGAAATTAGATCTGATAATGAAGAATTGAAGAACAGACGAAGCATTCACCAATCATAGTCATTCTTTTCTCCACCAAAGGATAGCAAATCATCCGATCCACTGTTTGTCTGTTTAACAGATCCAACGGAGAGCCTTCCTAACTTCAGGTGTACTGCAAGGTTTCGATTATCACAAATCAAGTGGAAACTAATAAATACAACACGAAACGAGACTAATTTCACAGGAAAACATGGCATAAACCGATGAATCATCAAAGCATCAAAGCATCAAAGAGAGCAACAAAATTGATCCAATAATGGTTGAAAAGTGTACGCCGAATTGTAAACACTTACAGATAACCAGAAAACCAATGTTAAACCACAATTAACGCCGATCAAATCGTAAAATAAACTACTTATCAAGTCCGGTAATGAGTACGACGTACCATCGGATTTATCAGTGCAGGCGACGGTTCTTTTACCCTTGGAGAAGAGATCCACTTTAACAGCGGCAAAATCCTTCAGATTTGGAGCTCCATTGACGCTTAGTCCCCGTCGATGGATAAGCAGCATGCTGCGATTAGGTGAATCTCTCGAGTTTCGACTCATCTTTAGCCGTCTAAGCTACTCTCCACCTCACAGCTAAGCTCCAGAAACAACGATCAGGAAACGTATCACCCAATGCGTGAGTAACCGGTTGGGAGTGAAGAGTGGAGAAAGTATGGAGGAAAACTGAAATTGGAAGGGAAACGAATATCAGAATAAATATTACAAAATTATAAATCGAATCATCAGCAAACGACGTCGTCCGGACTCCTCTTCAGCACAAAACCTGTCTTTTGTTTGATTAATATGTATTAATATCAAATATTTTTAAAAATGAATTCCTTCAAATTTTTTTAAATGATTAATTAATAAATATGTTTTATTCTACATTTCAAATACGATCACACTAAATCCTATTATTCGTAATTTCTTGTTTAAATGTCCAAATCATTATGTTACATGAACAAATATGTTAAATAATGAAATCTTTATTTTAATATCAAACATGAAAAAGAAAACGTTGGCAAAATTGCAATTGTCTTCAAAAATAGTTTTAAATTGTATTTCACTATTTTATGACAAAAACATTAAATATTTTAATGTAGCTGCATATAATTTAATACTAAAAAACACACCACTAACTGAATGAATACCTACAATAATTATGAAATAAGTACATAATTAAAATAGTATTTTCGTTTAAGACACAGAGAGACGCTATGTTAAACAAACACCGCCACGGCGCTATGGGGATTCGGAGACTCCGACTTGGGGACTCAGATTTGTTAAAGAATCCGACTAGTTAATATTATTAATTATTTTTTTAATTAAAATATAAAATTTTAAAAAGACGTGTGTGGTTAACATAATTTATAATTAACAATAAATAAAATTATGTTTATCTAATTATATTATACAAAATAATAAATTACTACCACAAATATAGATGATAATTAATGTTTAAAACCGGTAAAATGTCGAAATAGTTGATATAAACTATATTATATCCCAATAATACAAATATACCGTTAATTTTTTAAACATTAAGGAATTATATTTATATAAATAAATAATAATAAATTTAAATAATGACTATTTCAAAATAAATAATAATAAATTTAAATATAAAAAATAGACTCGTGTCCAACAAGTGTCTGATGAGAATCGATGTCCTAGAAGAATCCGATTCGGATTCGATGTCCCCGGATAAGAATCCCTTTAACATAGGAGAGGCGTCATTTAATGCACTGTCTTTGCATGTGCTCATAGTGATACAAATAGCGACATCTCAAACTATATAGTAAATCACAATTTAATTTTTACCCTTTAATCTTTATAATCGAATTTATATATTATATAAAAATATAAAATAGTTAAGTTAGACTAGTGAATAGTCTGTTTCAAAGTACTAGGAAGATTTTTATCAATGTTTACCTGCTTTTCGTGAGATATATTTTATTTTAAATTAAATGAGATGAAAAAATAATAATAAATGAAAGGTGGGTAATAGTTGAAACTTAGGCATGGAGCAAAGTCGACATCAAAGCAAGCCACGTCCCGGTCCGGGTCTTATTCACCCAATTAACTCCAAATCACGCCACGCTTGGGAAAAACATATAAGGTTAAAGACAATTTTAACTTAAAATCGACACTTTGGTATAATGTTTCTTTCATTTGTAACACTACAATTTTGATGGATAGCTACTTAGACTATGTTTTTTCAAATAGAAACACTTATTTATTTATTAATCATTACAAAAAAATATCCATATTAATTACAAGGTTATAGATATATAAAAATTGATAAAATTATAGATTTAGTTTTAGTAAATTTTATTGACATAAATTTAAATCTCAAACTTCGATTAAGTGGAAACTATAAGAGATGAATAGAATCCCAAAAATAACGAGATATATGGAAAAAAAACAAGTATGATTAAGTCTGCTCGTAATTCTAATCCTTAATGTAATTGATAATAATACATTGAAAAAATTATTTTCAATTTTTAATATATAGTCCTTGCATTTCAATATTTATTGGATAAAATAAAAATTCTATTTGCACAAATATCAATTAGGTCTTGAGTTTATGTATTTTTTATTAAATTTAATACAATTTATATGAATTTAAATTTACACAAATATAAGTAAAATAGTAGTCAAATTCTCTATGTAATTTAAATTATTTAATCCAATTTTCAGATTAAATCAATATTTTAAAAATTGGTACCGGCCGATATGTCGGACAAATTCATTGAATCGGTATATCGAATATGTACCAGATTCGTACCAAAATATTAAAATAAATAAAATTTAAAAATATTTATATATTTTTTTTAAAAATAAAATCCGACCCACAAAACACACTTAATTTCCGGTATACATATCCGGAAATTTAAAACATTTCGTAATAATGCAAAATGAACTTTAGCTTACATGTTTAATTAAACGTTTAAACTTCAAAATTTGAATGCTTCCTTCCTTCTAACCAAACGGTTATGTTTGCCACCATAAATTGTCGTGTTTCACACATTCTCGTGCTCTCTGGCGGATGAGTCTCCTGTGGTCAGAGAAGCCTCGGCTGCAAACTTCTTCTGTAATTTGTTATCAATAATCACCGACAAGAGTTTTTATGGGTTTTCTTGATCACCGCTACGGAGTTTTCCTACTGATTTTTAATTGGCTGATACTTTCTTGTTGATATTTCTGCGTTTCTTAAAACTATTGAAAGGTTAATTCAATTAGTTTTATGAACAGGTTTCATGGAATTCTTTGTTATTTTCTAGTTTCTAATGATTGCATCCAATGATTGAATGGGAGCAATGCATCTGATAACAATGATACTGTTGAAGCTTTAGGTCAAATGGTTCCACGCAAAGCAATACCAAGGATTTTGCGTATTTTTTTATACTTGTGTGAATTTTTCTTGCACTTCAGTGCAACTCCTCAATGTTTACTGTTTTTAATGTTTTAAAATTCTCTCTCAGGTTAAGAAAAATGATGATGATTCATATGTGGCTGCCTACAGCTTCCGCAATATATTGAGTATATCAGAAAGTGGCCCAGAATTGCAGGACATTGAGTTCAGTATCTTTAATCAGTTGCAACAAAAACAAGTTTCAAGGCAAATATCGAAGTATATGATTTGTAGAGTTGTTCTTTCAGAGCATGAATTTTCAGGTTTGCTGTGTATTTTGTTAGTGACTACTTTTGGATAGTTTTATCATGTCTTTTAAGAACTTAGTTTTCTCTAGCAGGGGTTAGTTTCACAATTTAGAAGATTTGTCTTTTCAAATTTAACTCGTTTATTAACTCGTTTTTTACATTGTAACCTGTCTTTCTAGTATTCTCTCTCTAAACAAGAAATGTCATTTCGCTTTGCCTCCTTTATTGTCACTCTTTTCATCTCAGATGAGTTTTTTGTAGTTTTATTTGATGGACTTCTTGTATTCACTTACAGGTTTGTGAAATGTTCTGACGGATATGCGTCTGATGCTGTTATTTCAAATGCTCAGTAATTGTTTTAGTAATATCACTGAAATAATAGTGCTAGTTATGATTTAAATGCTTTATGTTTCTATGATAAGAGTTTCAGTTGCTGTACCATGCATCTGGTCTTGCAATAAGTTTTATGAACATGTTTCATGGATTGTTTTTGCTATTTTCTAGTTTCTCTGTCTAATAATTGCATCCAATGATTGAATGGAAGCAATGCATCTTCATGAAAACAATGGTATTGTTGAAACTTTAGGTCAAATGGTTCCATCCAAAGCTGAAGTCATCAATACCAAGGCTTTTGAGTATTCTTTTAGATTTTTCTTGCACTTCAGTGCAACTCTTTGATGTTTTTCCTAGTTTTAATGTTTTAAAATTCTTTCTGAGTTGTAAGAAAAATGCTGATGGTTCATATGTAGCTGCCCACAGTGTCCGCAATATATTGAATGCACCCTTAGTATCAGAAAGTGGCCCACCTTTGCTGGAGTTTGAGGTTAGTATCTTTAATCAGTTGCAACAGAAACAAGTTTCAAGGCAAATATGAGGGTCCAAATTCGAAGTGTTCCTTCAGAGCATGCATTTTCAGATGTGCTGTGTATTTATTTAACAGTGTTTGCCATTGACTACTTTTGGATAGTTTTATCAAATCTTTTAAGCACTTAGTGTAGGGTTTAGGTTCACAATTAGGAAGATTAGTCTTTCCAAAATTTAACTATTAAGACTAATGTGTTTATGTTTGAGCATGTAGTAGCAATGCATACTGCCAAAATTTAGCGCTTATTCACAGGTTGGTAGTTGTTTCTGCATTTTATGAATGTGACGCACCACACCATTCCCTTCTTGAAGCATCGTTCTTGTCCACACCTTTAGTTATACAAGGTTAGCTTATATATGTTATCAATTTATGCATTTATTTAGGAAATTATTATTCTGTATGAGCTTAGCATGTTAAATTGTTGTGGATGGTAGTACTCTGTTTCATGGGGCCTTTTTGAGATTGAGATCCTTGTTAATTATTTTTATGCCTATTACCTTGTGTGAACAAACATTCTTCCTTTCATGAGGTCCATTCTTAGGTAAGAGTGGTGCAATGCCCAATCTCATGCTTATGTTTATTTATTGATAATTGTGAAATATTTTCTGTTTGAAATTATTTTGGGTTCTCAAGTGTGCATGCCTTGGTATGTGTAAACGATCAAAAAATTTGTGCATGCAAGTTAGAATTTCATTGTCAATAAATAGCCATGGTTTGGCTAAAAGAATGTGCTTCTTGATTACATAATAATCTTGAGCCATGTCTAAAGAGATGTGCTTTCTTGGTTACATATTAATCTTGAGCCATGTCTAAAGAGATGTACTTCTTGGTTACATATTCATCTTGAACCATGTCTAAACAGATGTGCTTCTTGGTTATATATTAATCTTAAGCCATGTCTAAAGAGATGTGCTTCTTGGTTACATATTAATCTTGAGCCATGTCTAAAGAGTTGTGCTTCTTGGTTACATATTAATCTTGAGCCTTGTCTAACGAGATGTGCTTTTTGGTTACATATTAATCATGATCCATGTCTAAAGAGATGTGCTTCTTGGTTACATATTAATCTTGAACCATGTCTAAAGAGATGTTCGTCTTGGTTACATATTAATCTTGAGCCATTTCTAAAGAGATATGCGTTGTGGTTACATATTTTTAATGAACCATGTCTAAAGAGATGAACTTCTTGGTTACATATTAATCTTGAGCCATGTCTAAAGAGATGTGCTTCTTGGTTACATATTAATCTTGAGTCTTGTCTAAAGCGATGAACTTCTTGGTTACATATTAATCATGAACCATGTCTAAAGAGATGTTCGTCTTGGTTACATATTAATCTTGAGCCATTTCTAAAGAGATATGCGTTTTGGTTACATATTAATAATGAACCATGTCTAAAGAGATGAACTTCTTGGTTACATATTAATCTTGAGCCATGTCTAAAGAGATGTGCTTCTTGGTTACATATTAATCTTGAGCCTTGTCTAAAGCGATGAACTTCTTGGTTACATATTAATCTTGAGCCATGTCTAAAGAGATGTGCTTCTTGGTTACATATTAATCTTGAGCCTTGTCTAAAGAGATGTGCTTCTTGGTTACATATTAATCTTGAGCCTTGTCTAAAGAGATGTGCTTCTTGGTTACATATTAATCTTTAGTCTTGTCTAAAGAGATGTGCTTCTTGATCACATATTAACCTCAAGCCTATGTTGACTGGTGATACAAGAAACCATGTTGTGAATGTGCAAAAAATGCAATTTATTTTGTTGAAGTATCTATATATTAGCCTTTTATTTTGGCTCTATGCAACATCTCTTTTCTCAAACACATACCACTTGGTTAAACTAAACAGGTTTGCTTTCATCCCCTAATTTAACCATTCAGATTAATATGTTTTTGTTTGAGCTAGTAGTAGCAATGCATTCTGCCATAACAATACTTTGACGTATTTTTTGTTTCTCCATAATCCTACTTATTTTCCATAATTCAGCATTGTCAACTCTTCTTCAAGTGCTTGGTATGATTACAATAGTAAACAACATTCAGAATTTTAAGTTGACTGAAGGTAAATAAATATTTATAAAGAGTTTAACGACTATTTTTTGCAATGTATCCTTCCTTTCCAGTATGCTCTCTCTAAACAAGAGATGTCAATTCTTTTTGCCTACTTTATTGTTACTGTTTTCATCTTGGTTGAGTTTTTTTGTAGGTTTATTTTATGTACTTCCTGTCTTCACTTACAAGTTTGCGAAATGTTCTGATGGATATGACTGAAATATCAAGTCTAATGCTATTATTTCAAGTGTTCAATAATTTTTTTAATAATATCACTGAAATAATAATGCTGGTTATGATTTAAATGCTTTAATTTTCTATGATAAGAGTTTCTGTTCATTGTTATTCTAGTTAGTTTGTGTGTCACCCATATTTTAACTTTGCTCTTTTACAGCTTTTGGGTTGTGGCTGGGGCTTTCTGGGCTACCTCACGTGATCTCAAGGTTACCAATTTTAAGTAATCTTCAGAATAACCTATCTATCTGCTTTGGTAGATTTGCAGTTAAATGTATGAATTGTGCAGGTATAAACATTCTCAGAGTGGTGCAATTCATTCTGATTGTATAGCTTATAGGGATCTTGACTAAATCAGGATCTTTTTTGTTCGACTTGTATTTCCTCTGTTTTTTCTTCTTTTTTGTGGTGCATATAAAGATGTAATTTGCAGGTCTTGGGCCACTCAAAATTTTTCTTTTTCCGAGGACTGTCATTTTTTCAAGAAGAGGTACAAATACCCTCCTACATTATATTATTTGAACATGTCGATCTATCTATGAATCAACTGGTTTCTTCACCTAGACCTGGATTATATTTGTGTTTCACTTCATTTATTAGATTGAAGAATCAAATGTAGAAGCCCTAAGGTGGTAGTGGTTTAGTTTTGGGACTTTATATGCTCTTAAACTGTTCTTTTCAACACATTAATGAAGAATTATAGTTGTTTGCCTTTGTGTGATGATGATGTCTCTATGGAATCTTTTCATGTTAAGTTTACTTCTAATGCACCACAACATTCCCTTCTTGAAGCATCGTTGTTGTCCACACCTGTAGCTTATATATGTTATCAATTTATACATTTATTTAGGAAATTTATGGGTTTAGCATGTTAAATTGTGGTGGATGGTAGTACTCTGTTTCATGAGGCCTTTTTGAGATTGACATCCTAGTTAATTATTTTTATGCCTATTTACCTTGTGTGAACGAACATTCTTAGCTAAGAGTGGTGCAATGTGCAATATCATGCTTATGTTTATTACTTTATTTATTGATAATTGTGAAATATTTTCTGTTTTAAATTATTTTGAGTTTTCAAGTGCGTATGCCTTAGTATTAGTAAATGATTACATATTAACATTGAGCCATGGCTAAAGTGATGTTCTTTTTTATTTACATAGTAACCTTGAGCCATGGCTAAAGGGATGTGCTTTTCGATTACATATTAACATTGAGCCATAGCTAAAGGGATATTGTTTCTTGATTAACATATCTAGTTTTTCATTTTCAGATATGACTAGGAAGACTTGGTCGATATGTAGTTTGCGACATTTATGGCATCTATAATTCAGGTTAGTTTAACTTTGCTTACCTACAAAATATCATTCTTTAGGGAATGCATGCAAAATCGATTAGAATTAGTACGGAAATAAAGAAAACAAACTAATTTTAATGTGGAAAATTAAGGTGGTACAGTTAAAATCTAATTGAAAGAATAACAAGTTCTCTAAAGAATTTTGAACAAATTTGAAATTTCATTTATGTATGTATAGTATAGAATTTTAACTAAGCACTATTGGGCAAACATAGTATAGAATTTTAATGACATATATGTATAGTATAGAAAATGTGTCATGATTCTAGTACCAAATTTTCGATAAGATCTTCGNCCTTGAGCCATGGCTAAAGGGATGTGCTTTTCGATTACATATTAACATTGAGCCATGGCTAAAGTGATGTTCTTTTTTATTTACATAGTAACCTTGAGCCATGGCTAAAGGGATGTGCTTTTCGATTACATATTAACATTGAGCCATGGCTAAAGTGATGTTCTTTTTTATTTACATAGTAACCTTGAGCCATGGCTAAAGGGATGTGCTTTTCGATTACATATTAACATTGAGCCATGGCTAAAGTGATGTTCTTTTTTATTTACATAGTAACCTTGAGCCATGGCTAAAGGGATGTGCTTTTCGATTACATATTAACATTGAGCCATGGCTAAAGTGATGTTCTTTTTTATTTACATAGTAACCTTGAGCCATGGCTAAAGGGATGTGCTTTTCGATTACATATTAACATTGAGCCATGGCTAAAGTGATGTTCTTTTTTATTTACATAGTAACCTTGAGCCATGGCTAAAGGGATGTGCTTTTCGATTACATATTAACATTGAGCCATGGCTAAAGTGATGTTCTTTTTTATTACATAGTAACAGTGAGCCATGGCTAAAGGGATGTGCTTTTCGATTACATATTAACATTGAGCCATGGCTAAAGGGATATTGTTTCTTGATTAACATATCTAGTTTTTCATTTTCAGATATGACTAGGAAGACTTGGTCGATATGTAGTTTGCGACATTTATGGCATCTATAATTCAGGTTAGTTTAACTTTGCTTACCTACAAAATATCATTCTTTAGGGAATGCATGCAAAATCGATTAGAATTAGTACGGAAATAAAGAAAACAAACTAATTTTAATGTGGAAAATTAAGGTGGTACAGTTAAAATCTAATTGAAAGAATAACAAGTTCTCTAAAGAATTTTGAACAAATTTGAAATTTCATTTATGTATGTATAGTATAGAATTTTAACTAAGCACTATTGGGCAAACATAGTATAGAATTTTAATGACATATATGTATAGTATAGAAAATGTGTCATGATTCTAGTACCAAATTTTCGATAAGATCTTCGGTAAATCTTCACTAAATTTTCCAAATGAATTTCTAATTCATTTTTCATATTCGTGAAAACCTCAACTCCTCAATTGTTTTGGTTATCTTAACTAAGCAAACATATCCATGATCACAAGTCTCTCGGCTTTCAGTGGTCGGTCCTCCCATACCTAGTAAACCGACTATCAACCGATTCCCGAAATCCTAGTGTTTGTTCTATAATGATTTGTCACTAATATCGACAGTCAGCACATCAAATTTCGCTCAGTATCGATATTTTTTTTCATACCGTCCGATACCTGATATTAGAGTCGATTTTTGGGTTTTACCCTAAAGGTTTTTTTTTAAAAAAATTTGGTACCGACCGGTATACCTAAGGATGTTCGTTCGGTATTTACCGAAATTACCGATTAGAATATGAAATTTTATAGAGTAAAATTTATTTCTAACATAAAACACATTTAATTTAAGAGATTTTCTATCCATTAAACAATAACATACATAATTTCACAAAAAGTGTGTCTTTCACAACAGGAAACAACAAGTAGCCAATTGACCAAGTAAGATAAATAAAAAAGTCGAATAACTTACCGACCATTGATGAATCAAGACATAAAACCGATGTCGATTCTGTTTATGAAGAGAATTTGGCCTAATTCTCAATTAGCCGAGACATCCCATTTCATTGTAGGATATGAAGAATTCAATTCCCACTAAGAATTAAATATTTTATATTTGGAAAATTAATTAATAAATTTAATTCGGTATTCGATAAATTACCGAACCGAATACCGAAATCACAAAAAATGAAAACCAAATTTTAAAATTCAATAATGAAAACAATTCGGTATCAGTTCGGTAATTGATAAATACCAAATAGTGAACACCCTTAGGTATATTGGTGGTATCGTTTATACTGATCCAGACCGGTATGACAACATTGCCTTGAACATACATTTTATTGAACAACCTAAAAGTTAAAACCATAAAAGCAAAGGGCAATCAAACTCGCATTGTTAGAGTTATACAAATCCATATATTTTATTTTAAAAGGAAAAGTTAGAGCAAATACATCTTCATTTAAAACTTGTTGATATTTTATTTTAGAGCAAATAAAATTCATGAATGTTGACATTGGAAATGTATCAAATCAAATTTTTGAAACTATAAAATTTAAACCAAACCTAAAATTGAGAAAATGGTGACATATATATTCTCTTTAAAAATCAAAACCAATTTTTCATACCGATCGATTACAAATTTATATTTTAATAAATTTATTAAAAATATATTTAATTATTTTTAGGATAAGACACAAAAAACCCAAAAATCCGATGTTGGGGTATCAGAAAAAATATTACTATCTGATATTTAACATACCGACTAGTATACTAGATTGTATGAAAATATGGTTTAAAACTACATATTTTATTGCATTTGCTAATGTAAAATATGTTAGAACTTCAAATCCATGTTTGTGGGAAGTTTTTGGGCTGTTTGGTCGGGGCATTCCAATCGATACCCATTTTAAAAATGCCATAAGTTATGGCATGGGTAAAAGTCCAGCCCGCACGGTTCGTGTTAGTTTTTTTAGGTCTTTGGCATTTATAAAAAATCGAACCATAGTTCTAATTTTATTTGAAAACCCTATTGATCCGGTCTTTAGGTCTTTATAAGTGAAACCAACTCGAGACCAAATCTTCGATTCGGTCTTGGTTAGGTCTTAATCAGATCTTTAACCCTATATTTTTTTATATAATAATAAAATAATATTTTATAAAATATATAATTTATAAAAATTATAAATAATAATAAAATAATTATTTAAAAATTTATTAGATGATTATTTTTATTTTCATTATTAGTTTACTCAAATATTTACTATAAAAGTTAATAATTAAAAAATATTCGGTTTAATTATGTTTAAAAAATTCAAAAATTTAAAATATAAAGTGTAATAACACTTATAAATAAATTTATGTGCGATTATGTTTAAATTTAAAATAATAAATATTTGAATGTATAAATAATTTTAAAATTTTAAAAATTTATATTTATGAGATTTAAACTTAGTCTTGGTCGGAAGTCCGTAAAGTGAAGACTGAGATCAAATTATCAAAAGACCTACGAGTTTAGGTCCTATGAATATTGAGACGAACCCTAGTAGACCTAATTGTAAAGTTAGGTTCAAAAAGACTAATCCTAATTACGAAGGGTTGGTCTTGTGCCGATCTTTTTAGGTTCAGACCGGTTTTGGTTCTACCGGTGGTCTTAAAAATCTCACTTTTAGCCATAATTTACTAATTTGAAATCAATCTAATTTTCTACTTTTTTTATTCTTGTTCTAACTCAATAATCACCCATAAACCCTAATTTTCCGACTTTCTCTTTTATATTATAATTAAATCATCCGGGAAGGTAGAATGTAGAACGGGAAAATTAGACTATATTCTGCATGCATTCTCAAATTGTATTTTGATGTTAGAATGCATTATTGCAGTTTTTACAGAACAATACAATATTTACATTCTGATTATAAACATAATGTATTTTCAAATCGTTATTTGAATGCAGAATGGGGTAAAAGGCTGGATCTGGAAATTAGAATTTTTTTAAATTATAAATATATCATCTAAAAAATCATATTTTCTTTCATCTTCAACAATCTCATATTTATAATGTCGTTGGACATATTTGTAAGTTGTCAATTATCATCTATTTTTAACGTGCAGCTATAACCATACATAATTTCTTTCGTCATGTACTAGCGACGATGAGTTTAATTTGTATAAATTCAATTTTATACAGAACATTATTATTATTCTATAATTCAATTTATCAATTAAAGAACACTCAATTCATTCTTGATTTATAATCACATTCTGAAAACACATTCTCAAATTGCATTCTAATTTTCAAAACGCATGCAGAACATAATCTTATCTAAAAATAATATTTAAATAATTTTTTATTGAATAATATTTAGATAATATTGGTATTATTTTTTATTTTTTAAAAAATATGTTATAACGATTCAAACCGGTCCGACCAAACCGATAGCATAACGGTCCGGAATGCAGTTATCAATTCAAAACATAAATCTCAAAATGGGTCTTCCAATTAGTTTTATTTACTTGAACTTTTGCATTTTTTGTAAAATTGATTTTTAAAGTTTGAGAAATTCGACGACAAATATATTGTAAGGTACAAAATATATCCTTAAAATTTGATTTGTTCACACTATACTTTGTTTGTATAAATTATCATAACTATAAAATTTGTGGATCTAAAATTCAAAACACATTAAATCAACAAATTTATAGGGATAATTTTTTTATCTGACCAATTAAAATTAACCCACCTAAACTGCTAAACATGTTATAATCGAGATTGAACCCTACCCTTAACATGAATCTTCACTAATTGGTTTCATTTCAACATAGAAATATCAAATTATTAAATAAAAAAATATTTAAAAGTAGAAATGAAAATTTTCATTTTATTAAAAAGCAATTAGGTGGCAATAGTGTAGTTATATTATAAGATTGAGGGCAACAATGTAAATCAATATGAGAGGCTGAAAAGTGAAAAGAAGGCCATCTTCATTCTTCTTTATCCCCCATGGGCCACGTTTGGCATGTGGCCTTTGTTAGTGTTGCTTCTTCAGATTGCACGGTATGTGGATGGGCTTGCGGCGGGGGGAGGCAGGTAACAGAATTCAGGTGATTGTCAACGACTGTTGATTTTACATCACGCCG
>RWGZ01000131.1:0-16570 GCA_009725065.1 Utricularia reniformis
TCGTCCGGGGACCTAATTTGCCACAATTCGCAAACTTTGAGGACGTATTTTGCGAAAATACGCAACTTTGGGGACTGGTTTTGCCAAAATTCGCAAATTTTTGGGACCGATTTTGCGTACATGAAACTTTGGGGGCTGGTTTTACCAAAATTGGAAACTTTAGACACCAAAATTGCCAAATTATCCAAACTTTGGGGACCAAAACTGCCTTCCGCCCGTTCTTTATCATTCTTGGAAGGTGATCCAATGTTGACAAATAGAATATGAGATGCTTTAGTGAAATCGTTTGCTACCCAAATAAAGTCCACTTTCACTGCATCAAGTTTTGTCAAACAATTCTTCACTCCAATTTCCGAAGCTTCTAAAAATGATTGAGAACCTTCTTGTAAGAATCTCTCGTGAAACACATGTTAAAGGAGTTGCAAAAGCTCTTACTTCACAAGCCAAGGAACAATTAGTAGCCTCAATTGATATGTAGGATTTTGTCTGAGTAGGCTACTCGATCTTGTAAACTCCGTATTCCCAATGTCGAGCTGTGGAAGTGTATTTTCCAAAGAGCAAATTTCGAAGATTATATCACCTATCCGCATCTTACCCTTCTTGTGTTGCGGGAAATCGGTAAAGCTTTGTTTCTTCTTGCAGAGAGAGCTGAGTATCAGGTAAAACTCGTGATCTTTACCGTAAAAGCTTCGACATTTTCAACATTTGAATTGAATCGACTTGAGAAGTTTGGTGCCAGATATCGACAGGTCCCGAAGCTCGTCAAATATCAGGCCCTGCAACTCCTGCACAATTAAAGAACTTCACATTGTATCAGTATCTACAAGAAGTTCACACACGTGTATCGTAGATTATGTCGTCATTACCCTCCGTTGCAGCGGATACTCTGTCCCTGTCTTTAGGAACGATATACGGTGTTGTGGGTGATTCCGTTACATCGTTATTTCAATCCATGCTTGATTATCTGCAGTCTTGTGTCTTGCAGATGCATGATCCGGACAATAATTCGCTTACATGGAAGAATTGCAGAAATCGATCATTCATTTCCGCACCGAATTCTTATCGAGGCTTTTACCGGCTTCGGGTACAGAAACTATATGCAGAAGGCTAGTAAGAAGCATGGCTTCACGAGTATTGGTTTTTTTCACAAGACATGCTTCACTAATAAGACCTCTTGGGATGTTAAAATATCCCACGTTGGAATTGTGATAGAATTTGGAATAGTTTATAAGATGGAAGAGGTACTATAGTAATTGAATTGTTCAATTACGATGTGATCTTCTCCCCTTATGTCATATCCATGCACACTCTAATCGTAATTTCGACCAAACTTTATAATTCCAACAAGACTATTGTCAAAGTCAAGGAAGGTTAGAATGGCTAGAGAGGCTGAAATTGAGTTAGCAGTATCACAAAACTTGTTTCCAATGGAACAACTCGAAGCTCCGTACCGTGCTCTTCGAGCATTTCGGCCAATCATTTTCTCGAAACATCACAACTTGGATCCGAGGGATCTTCCCCATAAGCCCTGAAGATTTGCAATCACCCCCTTCAAAGAAACAATCTTACACCACTTCGGTATTCTTTGTGGATGGATTCACAAGGAGAAGATCAGATATGGAAGGGATAAAGGTTACTTTGGATGATTATGCTGCAAAAGTAAGAGCACGAGGAGATAAGGGGTTGTTTGCTTTCACGGTGGTCAGTGCGTTGACCACACCGTAATTTTAAATAATCTAGGTAATTATGGTGATCGTACCGGAATTTTTGATGGTCATATGTTCATGCCTTAACACTTATGGCACCTACTCTGGTTTGGTAAATTTCACTATTACCTTTCAAAGTTAATTTAATTCTTTTAAAACTAACCTTTAAAATTGTTACGTCAATTTTTCAAATTGTTGTGGAACTATGTTTTTTAATTTCTTTTGAACTTAGAGAATTTGTGAAACATTCATAAAGTTGATGTCAACCCCTGGGGACATTACCGCTCTCATTATTGGTGAAAAATTTTAATATATTTTAATTGAAATCAGTATGTATTTATAAATTGTTTTACTACAATCATAATTTATATTTCGGTACATCATTGTAAAATAAGTTACTAAAAATTAGATCTAGATATTAGTTTATTATATACATAATGAACGTTTTAATATTTATTTAAGTTATATAAAAGTTAAAATAGACATTTTATTATAATCACGGTAAGATCACCATAGTTTTTGCAAACAGTTTTTAAAAATTCAATCATAATTATCACGGTCAAATCTCAATACACGGTATGATTACCATACCTCACCGTGATTTTGAAAAGCTAAACCAAACAACCCGAAAGAGTTTACCTCAGTTTATCCTTTAATGATCAAGATTGGAGAATCCTTAGCTGGAAATGCATCATGAGTTCTTGACTCTACAGGGTATTTTTTTAGAGTATATGTACAAATATAAGTCAACAGTCGCAGTTTTTTGCGTAGAGTTCTATAAGATTTTCATTCTTTGATATAAACTATGATGTTTTGACGTGTACCTTTGTTAAAAGCTTTGTATTTTGTGTTCTTTCATCTTCTTCAACGGGTTCTTGTTGAAGTGCAGAAGGCCACACTCTGAAGTAAAGAGAATCGGTTTGGTTCGGTTTGTATGGAGCGATCACCTGTAACAGTCTTGAATAGTCAAAACGATAAAAATTAGGAAAGGAACACATGTTTCCATGGATCACAGAAACTTCATACGTACAGAAATTAGCTTCGATTGTTACTGATCGAAGAGCAAAGATCACAGCATAAAATTCACATGTTCTAGCTAACCGTTCTTAGATGAGAGCATCGTGTTTCAGTCTTGCACTCAAATAGCATAGCATACAAACGGCAAAAAATCGAGGAGTACATGATATGATACAAATGTCATCTCATCGTCTTCTCCGAAAACCATCAGCAAAAACTCAGAAGAAAACAGTCATTCTAACCGTGATCATGGCGATGATGCTTTTACCTCAATATCCATCTCATATTCTACATGGGGAAACCAAAATTTCGATAAGGCTTATGATTCCAAACATGCATCAAGAAATAGCGGAGTATGATTTGTTCATGATGACCGAAGCTTACTTGATAGATTCTTCCATTTTTCCTTAAGATCGCCTGGAGTACGATTCTCGTTGAACACATCATGTCCATATTCCAATATTTTTCTCCATGGAATATTTCTGTTTACTTGAGAAAACTTTTGCAATCCTTCCTAAACCCCCCAAATGGAGAGAAGTGGTTACAAGTTATCACAGCAAGATAATCTAATAAGCTATTAAGCTATCAATTGCTTCTACAAAACTTTACCTTTAAAATCTCAACTTCTTCTGATCCCCACTTCATTCTCTTAGATTTCCGTGAACGGGGAACGTTATCGTCTCTGCAAAGAAGATTATGCAATAATCTAATCTAATTCATTGCTAATCACTTCAAACTTACAATTTCGGGGTACGCAGTCGAGGTTGTTCAGGACTAGTTGGGGCATCATATTTGGAGTTAGATATTTTTTCCATAGCCACAGCAGCTGATCTTCTACAGGATCTTCTCTTAGGAGTCACATCTTCTACATTAACAGAACAAGTCTGGGGCTCAATAATTTCATGCTCCTTAAGCTTCTTGTGTGAAAAATCTTCAGAACTAGAAAATGTTTCTTCTATTACGTCTTCTGGTATGTCCTGACCCAAAGAAGCAGCAGAAGTTCCAAATTCATCTCCCTTAACATTTTCTACATCTCTAATGCCCGCAAATTCACATCTCTGTGTATCATTCATGTCATTGCAAGGTAAACAATTTAACTTTCTTTTAAGATCTTTGGACTGCAACCCCCCATCATCAGATTCATTAGCCTCAACCGTTTTTCCACTGAGAAAGGCCGATAAATCTTTCATTCTAGACAAAAAAAATTCTCTTGCACGACGAAATTCCGCCTCTGCTTTCTGGCACATACAATAGGGGCAGCAGAAGCTCCCATCGTCATCAATTGAAACTCGGCACGCAACGCATGATTTATGAACAACGATGGGGCAATTTTCCGAACAGCAAATCAGTAAATCACCTCCCTTGTTGCATTTCATGCATAAATTTCCTAACGAAGATTCTAACCCAAGCAATTCCTCCATACCTCCAAGATTTTTTCTTGTTCAAAAACACCAATTTTCTCGAGCAGCGAATAATGCGATGAAGTTAAACAATGAATACGGAGAAAAAGACCCTTATCTACTCCAAAATTGCACTAGAAAACAATTTTCCAGTTCGAAACTCGATTTACATATCCAGAGGTTTGGGTCCTTACCAAATCGCTTCAGCTAAACTCTTCAGTCTTCATGGAATGGCAACAAATTAGGGCTTCTAGCGGTCGAATCGATCTTTCTCCAAATTCTCTAATACTTCAAAATTAAAATATTTTTTAATCATAATAAAAATTGGCCCAATGGGCCTCAAGCGTCTTGTCTCCACGGTCGTACTTTTCTATTTTTCGTGAGAATAAAAATATTTCATTATTTAATAGAGAATGTATTAATATGCAATTTTTTATATTTATCAATATTTTTAAAAATGGAACATTCAATTTAAATGTTATAATAAGAAGTTCGTTTAGAAATTAAATGCTAAAAATGGGTGATAAATAGTTTAAAACGATTGATGTTAAAAAAATGAATTATAAAATAAAAAATATATCATTAATAATGTTGATTTTTGAATAATTAACATTTTTATAAAAATAATATTTTACAAAACATGATCCGACCAGATTTGGAAATATTTTTCAAAACATTAATATTTAAATGATAGGGTTATATTCAAGAATGAGTCAAGTTTGATTTGTTCATGTTTGTTCATATTACAATTCAGAATGATAAAATTAGTTCATGTTATAAATTTACTAAAAATTTAGAGAGAAATTTTACGAATTCTATGACATTCCTTATTCATTTTAGATTTCATATGTCTATTTATAGAAAGAATATTAATATATTATTATTTAATAATTCATGAAGACGATGTATTACTATACAAAATACTATTTAATATATTCACATCTCATCAGTATTAATTACATGTTTATCTACATATCATATATAATATTTGTATATTTTGATATTGGTGATACATTCATAATTTGGTATCATTCACAACACTCCCCCTTGGATGTACACCAATTTTATCGTATTAATAAGTTGAAGATCAATTTGTAAGTTTACTGGATTTTTTTATCTTGATTCTACTATTTTCTAAGTGCGACTGCTTTGAAAAGAAAATTTTGATTTTAGATAAGATGCATTCGCAAGCAATATCCGATCTTGAAAACTTTCTCGGTCAGATGTTATTACTCTTAGTATTATTATTGATTATTTTGTTTATTATTCTGGGTTTTCATTATGTCCAATAATATTCAAATCATCAACATAAACCGCTACAATGACAAAATCAGACTTTGTTTTCTTTGTAAAAATACACGGACTTATAGGATTATTTATAAATCCTTCTTTCATGATACTTTCTTTTAATCGATTATACCACATCCTTCCTGATTGTTTTAATCAATACAATGATTCATTCAGTTTGATCGAATATATACTTCGGGGCTTCAATTTGAATGCTTCAGGCATTGATAGTTCTTCGGGAACTTTTATATAAATTTTAGTATCAAGCGTTCCATATAAATATAATATCACAACATCCACTAAACGCATTTATTCCTTCCATAACTGCCAAACTTATTAAAAACATGAAACTAGTTGCATCAACTACTGGTGAATATGTTTCTTCATAATCGATTCTAAATCTATGAGTAAAACCTTGAGCAACAAGTCTTGTCTTATATCTCACAACTTCATTTTTCTCATTCCGTTTTCTTACAAATACCCATTTATATCCACTCGGTTGTATTCCTTATGTTGTTTGTACTATTTTTCCAAAAACCTCACGTTTATCTAATGAATTTAACTCATTTTGAATTACATCTTTCCATTTTAACCAATCTTTTCGTTTTCTACATTCTTCAATAGATTTGGGTTCATAATCATCATCTTCATTGATTAAATCTATTGCAATCGTATAAACAGATACATTATTGATTTCAATCTGACATCGATTCCATACTTTGCGAGCAACTGTATAGTTAATTGAAATTTCTTCATTATCAATAACATCATCATTGTTATTGATATTTTTCTCCATTATTTCAACTTTATTATCTTAATAAGAAATTTCATCATTTGTTCTCGCTTTATTTGAATTCTTGTTTTTAGAACCAATTGTTCGACCTCTTTTTTGTACAACTGAAGTAGAATAATTCAAATAATTCTCAATGCGTGGAGTAGCATTTACTGCTGGAATATGAGATTTTGTAATCATTTTCATGTCTGTAAATGTATCAGGTGATTGACTAGCAATATCTTGCAAATGTATAATTCTTTGAACTTCATATTCACATTGTTTTCTACGAATATCGAAATGTTAAATTTCAGGTGCATTCCAAATAATTTGAGGTTATTCCAAAGTTTGTTTTCTCCCCGTAGTTTTGGGAATACTCTTTCATCAAAGTTACAATCAGCAAATCTTGCTGTAAATACATCTCCAGTCATAATTTCAAGATATTTAATAATTGATAGATTCGAAACCAACATATATTCCTAATTTTCTCTTTGAGCCCATTTTTGTTCTTTGTGGTGGAGATATCGGAACATAAACTCCACATCCAAATATTCGTATATGTGATATATATAGTTGATTACCAGTAACGAATTGTAAAATATAGTAACAATAATAACTGGTTGACCTTAAACGAATTAATGCTACTGCATGTAAGATAGCATGAGCCCAAACAGAATATGGTAAATTTCATTTCATAAGTAATAGTGTAGCTATTAATTATATCTTTTTGATAAATGATTCAGCTAAAATATTTTGTGTATGTATATATATAACACTGAATGTTCAACTTATATTCAAATAGACATACAATATTCACTAAATGTTTTTTATGTAAATTCTGCAACCTTATCCAATCGTATCTTTTTAATCATATAATCTAGAAATTGAGCTCGTAATTTAATAATTTGAGTCAATAATTTGTCAAATGCAATATTTCTAGATGATAACAAACATATATGAGACAATCTTGTCGATGCATCAATTAATACCATATAATATTTAAAGGTCCGCTTGATGGTATTATAGGTTTACATATATCACCTTAAATTCTTTCTAGAAATTTAAGACATTCTTTGTCCAACTTACATGGTAATAGTCTTGTTATAAGTTTTTCAGTAAAACAAGAAGAACAATTAAGCTCTTTTGGCAAAAGAATTTTCTGATTCTTTAATATATGATCATTTGTACTATTTATAATTTTTCTCATCATAATTGATCATGGATGACCTAAACGACCATGCCAAATTGTAAATTCATTCTTGAATTCATTGAACTTCGGGTTCATATAAATTTCTATAACACTTATCTTTGTATAATATAATTCATAAAACAAGACTGGTGATTTTTCTACTATTGATTTTTTCTCATTAACAATAGATGTAATATAAAGATATTTCACATCGTTTTCACATATTTTTTCGATATTATAATTATTTTTACATATATCCTTGGAGCTAAGCAAATTCCTTTCCGATTTAGAAGATAATAATGCATCTTCTATAATAAATGTTGTCTCGGGCAATATAATTATTGCTCTTCCGTAGCCTTTAATCAAATATATTGCCCCATATATGTATTCACATTTGTTGCATTTTTGTAATAGTAGAAAAATATTTCTCATTTTATAATATTGTATGAGTTGTTGCACTGTCAGCTAGATATATGTTTTCATTCATCTTCATATAATACATAATCATCTTTCAAAATACAATACATAATGATGAGATCCCCGGAACCCGATACCCAGAACATGGTCAGGACCAGGCTTGGCCACAAAAGCCCGAACAATGTAAGCCAAACTTGGAAGCCCAAATCCAGCCCGCGTGAGTGAAGGGCCCATTTAGATCATTTGGCCCGATCGATCGCTTATAGCGATCTGTCCCAAAGTGTGGGGGCCCAGCTCCTTACACATGCCAGATCGATCGGTCCACATATTACAGGCATTGCTTCGGGCCACTCTTGCTCATCCCATGCAACGACAACCCTCGACAGCCTNTAGATCATTTGGCCCGATCGATCGCTTATAGCGATCGGTCCCAAAGTGTGGGGGCCCAGCTCCTTACACATGCCAGACCGATCGGTCCACCTATTACATGCATTGCTTCGGGCCACTCTTGCTCATCCCATGCAACGACAACCCTCGACAGCCCTGTCAGAGGCGTGGTCCTGCGAAGGCATACGAGTCGCCAGCGGATAGAAAGTAGCCGGCTAGTAGCGTCGAAAGGTCTAGCGCCATGCAGCTCTGTGAAGCCATTTCTGGCGGCTGTTCCACCTGACGTTAGCCGACCTAGCCGCAAAGGACAGACACAAAACAACACCCTAGTGTGCATAGTACAGTGGGAGTATAAAAAGGACGGAAAAATGGCGACTTGGGTCCCCAAAGTTTGGTTAATTTGGCAATTTTAGTCCCCAAACTTTGTAGAGGCAAAATCAGTCCCCAAAGTTTGGATAATTTGGCAATTTTGGTCCCCAAAGTTTCGTATTTTGGCAAAATACGTCCCCAAACTTTGCAAATTTTGGCAAAACCGGTCCCCAAACTTTTAAGTTGGCAATACCGGTCCCCAAAGTTTACACACAATAGCAATTTTGGTCCCCAAACTTTGCGATTTTGGGCAAAATCGGTCCCCAATTTTGCCCTAACGCTGTTTTGGTTCTGTTAAGTGTTGTCTTGTATAATTTACCAACTCCAACTTGCGGGCTCTCTTTAGAATCGACATTGATAGGGTTTGCGCTCTCCAACTTTAGGGCTCTCTTCAGAATCGACGCATCTAATTCATCTTCAAAATCGACGCAAAGGTTTTGTTTGAATTAAGTTTAGGGTTTAGTGTGCTCTCTTCTGTTAAGTGTGCTGTTTTTGGTCCGAATATGCGAACCAAAATCGTTGTTGTTTGTGCACAAAAAAATCGTTTGTGTTTTTGTTTCGCATTTGTAGTCGCTTTCATTTTGAAACAAATATGCGTTTTGAAACAAATTTCTTTCATTTTTTCGTTTTCCTTTTCTGTGGAGATGATTTTCTTTCCCGAATTTCGTTTCTGTTTTCGTTTTTGTTTTCTGTAAATTGTATGAACAAATTGACAGATTTAGTTTTCGTTTTTGTTTCTGTTTTGAGGCAACAAAATGGATGATTCTGTTTTTTTTTTTTGATTTTGCAACTCAAAATGGATGATTCTGATGTGGAGAGTTGTGTAATTGTGCAATAAGTTTTGATGTTTTCCCTACTTAATTTGTTTGTTATATTGCTAAATCCAAATTTAGTTTGAGAACGTCATATAATTGTTGCAGGTTTGTTTATTTATTTTGTCGAACAAATGTCTAGTGGGGGTGACAACTCGGATGCGTTTTCACAATCTGGTAATATGAAGTGGCTGTAATTGTCATATATGTGAAATTAAATGTGTGATAATTTAATTTATTGTTCAGATNGTAAATTTTATAAAATAAATAGATATTGTTCCATTATTTGGTAGGATTTGTACAACCTATTCCACCGAGTACGGTATTTAGGGACCTAGGGTGCATTATTATTTTTTAAATATATATATAAATTATTTGAAAAAATAAATTAATTATTCAAAATTAATTCTTATGAAATTTTAAGTAATTCAATATGTGAGATGTCAAAATAATTTGAATATTATTCGATTGTCGAATAAAATATAAAAATAATAATATTTTTGTAATTTTTAAATCAACAAATTTCTAAAACATCCTAATCGAATTCATACAAAATTCAAGAATTTCGCACATTCTACTATAATTTATATTACTTCTGTATATATTTATATACGGATATTAAATATATTTGCATCCGTATATTTATTATAATGTTTAAGAAAACAATACCGATATTAAATCTATATAATTAGAATAAATATAATTTATTCTATTAGTTTTACTTAAAAACACATTTACTTTGTAATTAAAATATATATAACTAAAAAATGAATTTATAAGAAATTGTATATTAATTTAAATTGTGATAAAGTTGTATATTTATCCGTGATTGACACTTTTATTATATATTAAAACATAATAATAATTATGATGTAAAAAAGTTTAGTTTGTGATAATTTTTAAAAGAAAATAGAGTACTCTTAATACTGGTATATAGTTTGATATGCCGAATATCGGGTAGTCGATATTTTTTTGGTATCGCATATACAGTGTATTAGGGTCAGTTTACGAGTATTTTACGGTTTGACTCTAAAAAATTCATTAAATATTATTTTTTAAAAATAAATAAATAAAATTGGTGTAAAACATTGATTAAAACTTGTTATTTGCCTTTTAGCTAGGGCAGAATGAATGATCGAACCGAATCAAGCCGAGCAAAGGGAAATTATTTTTTATTGTTTCGATTTCATGAGTAAGTTCGATTCGAGATTCAATTGAATTTGAAAACTACAACATCTGTTATTTCAAATTCAATTGAACTCGAGTTCGACTCGAATTCAAGTTTGGATTAAAAATATTTAAAATTCAATTCGTTATATTTTTTAAGTCGATTCGATCTCATCACAAATTGAAAAAATTGATATATAATCATTAACATAATAATTAATATATTTAATACATATAAATATTAAATAAAAGTACACCAAAATTTATATTAAATATATTTATATGATTTATTAATCTAGTTTTAATATAAGAATCAAATAAAATATTAGTATACTAATTAATAATTAATATATTTAATACGTATACTAATTAAGGGAGAATATCTTAAATAAGCATTATTATTGATGCTATTAACCAAACTAAGCAACATTTTGAAACAATCACAAAAAGACGTATCTTCCAATATTTTATTATTATTATTTATTTTCTTCTTTTCTTTTATCATTTTAAGTAATAATAATAAAATGGAAGGACATATTAATATTATTTGTTTAATTATTTTATTATATTATATTATAAAAATAATTTACAATTCTTCCAATTTAATAAGTTTTATATTACTCATACATTTTAGTTATGTTTTTAAACCGATCATTTTTATCGAACCAGAAAATGTCTAGTTCACTAGGAATCGGTTCAACCCGTGGTTCGAACCAGTTTGAACCGTAAAAACTTTCAAAATATTTAATTATATCATAATTTTCATAAAATCAATAAATTATTGTGTTACTCTATAAAGTAAATATAAGATATAATTTTATCAATATATGAAAAATGAAACATATTCATAAGAATTTCATAAGAAATAATTGAAATTATTTTATATATTACGAATATCCATAAATAACTAAAATTTAAATAAATAAAAGATATTGAAAAAAACATAATAATATCATATTAAATTATCGTATCAGTTCAAAAATAAAAAATGCAAAATTAGAGCAGTTCAGTTTGAACCGAACCGTAAATTATGCGGTTTACTATCCGACAAGTTCAACCAGGTGGTTCAACCGCGGTTTAAAAACATAGGTTTTTAATACAAATATCATGTATCACAAACTTTCGGAGAATCTCCAAAATAAGAATTATTAGGGATGTTCGAACTACGGTTTGAATCGATTCTTAGTGAACAAGATATTTTCCGGTTCGATAAAAATGATCGATTTAAAAACATAGCTAAAATGTATTAATAATATAAAATTTATTAAATTGGAAGAATTGTAAATTATTTTTATAATATAATATAATAAAAAAAGATAAACAAATATTGATAATAGGTCTTCCCATTTTATTATTATTATTTGAAATGATAAAAGAAAAGAAAAAAATAAATAATAATAATAAAATATTAAATGATGAGTAGTTTTGTAATTATTTCAAAATGTTTCTTAGTTTGGTTAATAGCATCCTAAGGNATTACTTTCGGAAGTTGATGTCATTTTAAGACCTGTAGAAGGAATGTCACAAAAGCTTGACATTGATAATTTGTATTTCAACTTCTTTGCTGCTCATTTTGCCACGGAACATGGCGGAAGCTGTTAAATAACGACCGTCACGAGGGTCGGCAAATAAATTTAATCAATTATTAATAAACTTCAACGTGCGACATTCGTAAAAATCATACAAATTTGAAGTTATGAAAATCAAGGATATCGAAACTTCAACAAAAACACAATTGTCCGACACAACTACGGGACTCCCGGACTTCCCAAAAATTAGTTTTTGAATTCATATACACTAAGACGCAACGAGAAAATAAAATTTCCCCATTTTTGACTTCAAATTATCATATTCTTTCGTTGGGGACTAAATTTGTCAAATTTTGTAAACTTTGGGGACCAAATTAGCCATGCAAAAGTTTGGGGACTAAAATTGTCATATTTTACAAATTTTGGGGACCAAATTAGCCATTTAAAAGTTTGGGGACTAAAATTGCCATATTTTACAAACTTTGGGGACCAAATTTGCCATTAACGGCGTCAGGGACCAAATTTGCCAAAATTCCGCAACTTTGGGGACCAAATTTGCGTAATTTTCGTCCGATGACCTAATTTGCCATAAATTACAACTTCGGGGACCAATTATGCCACACACACATAACTTTGGGGACTGGTTTTGCCAAAATTCGCAAACTTTGGGGACCGGTTTTGCGTACATGAAAACTTTGAGGACTGGTTTTGCCAAAATTGGAAACTTTGGGGACCAAAATTGCCAAAAATTATAAACTTTGGGGACCAAAACTGCCTTCCGCCCTTAAAAAATAGCTTCTCTACAACTTTTCATGTAGAGCTGCTGCATTTATAATTTGTTGAAAGCTCTTGACACATAACACATTGTAATGTATTTGCTTATGACTTATATCTAAATTTGATTTTAATAATTCAAGAACTTTTGTTGCTAAAAATTTATAATTTCGATAAACAAATTATGAAAATGATAAAACATATCCTCATACTTTGTATTTTTGTAAAGTATATTTTCAAAATAATTGAAATTGTCTTTCAAAATCAAGGGGACCGATTTTGTCGGGATATAATTTGCAAATTTAAATGATCAAAATATACAAAACTCTTAAAATTATTAAATATGTTATTAAAAATTATGAGAATTAAATTTAACAAAAAGTATGAAATTTGATAGCAAAAACCCTAATGTTCTCATTTAATTATTAGACACGCATTCGACGCGGAGTGGTGGAGAAAATAATTCTTTTACTTATTATAACAAATTGCATTATATAATTGAAGCAAGAAATGGATGTTAAATTTGTTATATAAAACTTGATAAATAGAATTATTAAAGTTGAGATGGCCGAGTTGGTCTAAGGCGCCAGATTAAGGTTCTGGTCCGAAAGGGCGTGGGTTCAAATCCCACTCTCAACAAATGATTTTATTAATTTTGCAAAAAGCCCAATGTTTTCATCAACTACCATTGTTTCATAACAAGCAAATAATCTTATATATTAAGATTTACTTATATCATTATTGTGAACCATATAATCTTATATATTATTGTTTATTATTTCAGGGCGATTAGCTGATGTGGAATGCTATAGTTGACGTCGAACGTTGTTTTATGACATGGAAGATTACGTGGAACGCTTTAGTGGACGTCGAATAATTTTTCGAATTTAGTTTTGCAGGATAAAAGAACAATCTACTTAGAAACAACATCGCGCGTGAAGGGTAACCTTCAAAAACTAGATGATGGTCCAATAGAACAATCTTTATTTCCCGCAATGTAACCGTTCGATCATCACTTTAGCTCCTCCGTACCTACACCAACAAATATTCAAACTAACTCCTATTAAGTTTCTAGAATCGAGTTAATTTTCAAGTGTGAGTCTAATAAGATATAATATATAAGAAGAAAGCGATTTTGAACTAGTCACTTATTATGATATGCAATTATTCTTATAAATTAATCAATTTTATTAAGACTGACTAACCCTACAAGGTCATTCGTATTTTTTTCGAATTCGCTTTGATATCATGTTAAAATTTTAAGAGTTAAATCAATTGCATGTGGGAAGTACGATCCAATATAGTATATAAAAATGTATAGACACTTAATTTTTTAAAAGTTTTGCGTTTTGCATATGTCTGACACTTGTTCTCGTGTCTAACTTATAATACCCGTGTCCATTATTATGATATATGTTATATTTTTAAATTATTTTCATTTTTATAATTTGATTGTTAATTGTTTTATTTCTTTAGTACATATTATTATTTCATATATTTATAGTATATGCCATATTATAAATATTGTATTATATATATTGATGTTTTCATCCATGTTTTATTAAATTTTTATTTTTTTAATTTTACGTGTCATTGGCATTTCTTAATAAATATTTTAAGATGACTATGTTGTAATTCTCATTTATAAGTGTGCGTATTATGTGTCCAACCGTCCATACATAAAAAATAGACCCCTCTAATCGAGCGGTACAAGCTATGATATATAGGAGCTCCAAAGCGTCGAATCGCGGAAGCGACGAATCGATAAACTAAAAAGAATCAGTTTTTCTAAACAGCACCGAAGCATTTATAATAAAAATAAATAATAATGTATAAATTTTAGAAATATCAAATCAATACAGATATAAAATTAAAATTCAAATTACATTGAAGAATTATATATATCTGGATTCGTTCAAATATAGATATTGAAGTTTTGTTAAAAGCATTTTGAGATGCCTAAAGATTGCACTTTATTCAAGAAAATAAAGTGATGCGTTAGGATAAAATAAAACTACTAAGTAACAGATTGATGAACGCCTACTCTATCCCGGGGAATCAACCGTAGCTCTTAATTGTGTTTAAGGAAGAGAAACTCAATTATTGTGAGATAAACAAATCCAAATACACCAGCATGTAATGTATTTATTTATACTTACACCTAAATTTGATTTTAATAGTTTCATGATTTGTGTTATTAAAAAAGTATAATTGTGTCAATTGTGATAACCAAATTATGAAAATAACAAAACGATACTTTATATTTTTGGTACAACATAACTATACATATTATTCAAAATTTCATATGTACAACATAATTATATATAAAGTTCATATATATTATTATAAATTTCAATGTACAACATAAATCAATATAAAAAACATATATTATTATAAATTTCATATGTACAATATAAGTACAAATAAAATTTATATATATTATTATAAATTCTCCAACTCACGTTTTTTTGATTCCAAACTCATATGTCTTTGCTCTTAATGCTCAAATTCGCGTGTTTTTGCTCTTTGTACTCCAACTCGCATGTTTTTACTTTTATACTCGCGTGTTTTTGCTATTTGAGTTCTAATTTGCATCATATATGCAAAAGAAGTACATATAAAATTCACATATATTTTTCTATAATATTTAACTTATGTTCGTTGATGTTTTCTTTTTCTCCTAACAAAAATAGCAACTTGCTAATTTTATAGGTTTTTGGAAGAGACGTAGATAAGGTTCATGAAGGAGATTCTTGCCATGTTAGAAAATACACACCTAGAAAGCTTGTTGTCTCCTTTACAATAAATCCATACTAATGCAATGAATAATCATAGACATCAAGACTAGTTCAAAAGTAAATATTGAAGTTTGCTAAAAGCATTTTGAGATGCCTAAAGATTGCACTTTATTTAAGAAAATGTGAACATATTCTTACCGTCATAAAAACAATTAAGCAGCAGATTGATGAGCGCCTACTCTGTCCCGGGGAATCAGTCGTAGCTCTGAACCATGTTTAAGGAAGACATTCCCTGAGAAATAAAACTCAAATCTTGTGAGATAAATAATTCCAAATACACCAACAGATCAACATCATAACCATCTGCACTGAAATGGAGAAATGAAAGCACCTGCACTCTGCTGGGGATTGATTCCAACTCCATCTGTAACAAAACACAAATATTTAAATCATCTATAACGATCCATCGAACAAAATGTTTATTCGTTCTAATCTACAAACCGTCGGCCGCCCCAATTGCACATACAAATTAAGCATGGAAACCACTTACCGTTGGTGATGATTGCACTGGTTTGTGGAGGCACCTTGAATTCTTCCGCGGCGAATTTTAGAACCGCAGTGAAGGGCGCTGCCTCTGGAACGCTAAATCTGATCGTTGTTGTTCACAGAAAAAAAGAGCAAATTAATGTCGATAGATCCAAGGCAGAAATGGCTATGAAACAAAAAGCTTACACTTTGAAAGGAAGTTTGGGATCAGATGTAAGCGTAACCTTGAATGAAACTTTTCCCCCACTTCCGCCGCTCGCCATCGTCCCTTCTCTTCTCTTCTATTCCTAATTCGACACTTTATTGCAGTTAACACGACGCCGTATTAAAACAAAGAGGAAATCCGCGTGGCATCAACGCCAATTAAAGCAATGACCACTCCAGGCCAAAAAGGTAAATAGAATATCTTTTTTTAGAGAAGCAAATGTAATGCTTATACTTTTTGCTACAAAGTTGTGCC
>RWGZ01000132.1:0-16554 GCA_009725065.1 Utricularia reniformis
TTAACTCTTAACATTTCCATATTGACAGGTAGTGGAAGATGACAAATTCCCAGATGGAACAGTGCTGCAAAAGGGAACAAAAGTAGTATATGCAATGTACGCTATGGGGAGAATGGAGGGAATATGGGGAAACGACTGTAACGAGTTTAAACCGGAGAGATGGATGAGCGAAGATGGGCGTTTTATCGGTGTGTCGGCATATAAGTTTACAGCTTTTAACGGAGGGCCTCGTTTGTGCTTAGGAAAGGAGTTAGCTTACTATCAAATGAAGTTTGTGGCAGCCTCAATTCTACAGCGTTATCGAGTTAAAGTCGTGAAGAATCATCCCGTTGTTCCGAAAATGGCACTAACTATGTACATGAAACACGGACTTAAAGTCGATATCAGCACTAGGAAATGATGAAACATAATTTACAATATATACAATACTAGTTGTTCAGTTGCTGATACATTTAAGAACATGCTTGTTCCATGTTAGCTAACTTATATCTATCTATATACATGAGCGTCAAGAATTATCCTTCCATCAAGTGGCCTGTGAAGAAAGAATCAAACAAATCGAATAGAGAACAACACTCGTGAATTTGACATCGAGCTACCTGATCAAATCCACTAGCTAATGGAGACTTCCATGCTACATATTGGACAAATCTGCACAATGCAACATGGGAATAGAGTTAGTTGTTGATCTTTTGTAACCTTTGGCTTTACACAAAGGATTTTTCGGAAAACATTCAAAAAAATGGAGTGTTTGCTTTCCAATTTTGTCAAATTTAGTACTTAAACTTTTATTTGGCATTCATAGTTCCCAAACTTGGGTACCAAACATACCATTTTTTTTTAATTGGAACGAATAATATTTAAAATCACCAAAGTTTGGTGATTTTAACAAATTTGATCCCCAAACTTTTATTTGTCATTCATAGTCCACATATTTTGATAGTTTTGGCAAAAGTAATTCTCATGTTGCAAAATTAGTCCTCAAAATTTGAGGATCAATTTCGCCATAGACATAAAACTTTGAAGACTAGATTAGCCAAAATGAAAAAACTTTAAGGACCAAATTTGCTAAATCATATAAACTATGGGAACTCAATGCCATTTGACCCAGAAAAATACATACCTTGTTTATTTTCAACCAATTACTTATGCACTCCTGGTGGTACAAGTGATGGCAAGAAAGAACTGTCAAGATGTCGTTGATTTCGTATTCCGATCTACATATAACGCAGCTGAGACAGAGAAGGAAAAATGTAAGCATAATATAGTAAGGGAGGAAAGACTAAAAACTTGCATACTCAGTAGTGATTTGTGAGTTGTATGTGATGGAAGGCAATGAAGAAATTGTATCTGCAGATAAGCCTTTACTCTCTGTGCCAACAACATCACCCAATGCAAGCAACTCCTGTAATAACACATCCCAATTCATCAAATGAAAGGGATCCAACAGATTCAATACTTATTTTGTTTAAGAAAATACCTCGTATGAGAGTTCCTCTGAGGCATCCTGGCAGGGCACAAGTTTCAGAGAAACGTTCCAAAAGAACATGAACAGTCAATAACATAATACATATGTTAAATTTCTAGAATCGGGTCAATTTACGTGGGGAGTATGCTCGAATATAACGTATAAGAGAGAGGAGATTACACCGTAAAAGACTTGAACAAGTCATTTATTATGTTCCACATTCTCTCTTATAAACCAATCCATTCCACCTTTCATTTTCCGAATGTGGGACAACATTCAGACACCCCTCAAGTCCACCAACCACCTGATAAGTTGGACTTGACAATTCAAATCCATTTACTATGGGGACTTGACAAGTTGGATTCGGGTCAATTTACGTGGGAGTGTGCTCGGATATAACGTTTAAAATAGAGGAGAGCATACCGTAAAAAACTTGAACAAGTTATTTACTATGGTCTACATTCTCTCTTATAAACTCTGGGACAATTTCACTATTTCAACAACATACCTGTGAGTTATCAACTTGCTCCTCCTCATCATCTTCATCTTCATCTTCATCTTCACTTAACGCTATGAATTATTCATCGAAAAATTATTAGAATCGTAGGATTAGTGGGTTCAATGAGGTTAGAATAAAAGAAAAGAATGGGTGACTAACTAGCTGCCATTTCCTGGTCTTGAGCAAACTGTAAAGCTCTCCCATAAGACTCATCACTTGAATAAGCAGAAGGATTCAGATAATCATTTCGGTTTAGACTTTCGTCCATATCAAATGCATCTTCATTCCCAATATCGAAATCCAAATCTGAACCATCGTAATCCTCGTTAGTGGCATCTTCATAATCATCATCACCAATCTCATATTCAAGTCCATAATCATTTGCCTCAGTAGCATTCGTACTCAACATCATATAAGCTCTTTCCTGTATACTTCATTAGATTTCATGTTGATGAAAACAAGACAAAAACTAATGCAGAACGAAAATGGAAGTGAAGCCCATAATATTCATTAACTATATTCAATTTTGGAAGATAAAACAGAGGCTAACGATTACGATATTGGAAACGTAAAGCTTTGTCATGTCGCGAAATCTATTGGGTAATATAGCAATGAAAATGGGAAAATTACATACCTGTTCTTGGAGGGTGCGGGCAAGGACACGATCGGCATCTTCTTGAGAGAGGTCTGTAAAGGGCGTCCTGCGGCGGCTGGGATTCGCATCAAAATTACTATCATCGTCCCCATTGGAGGGATTATCATCCTGGTTCTGTATGGAATCAGCGTTGGCGTTGTTGAAGTTATCCATTTCTTTGAATCTTTTGAATGGAGAAAAGAATAAGCTTGAAGTTGGAGGGGAAGATGTTTGAATTAACATCACAAGTTATTCCAAAAACTCTTCAAGACGTGAGAAAGAGAAAGACTTCCCAGTGATCTTACGTGAAGGCATAAGATAACCAAAGAACTCTGTTTCCGTAGAAGAAAGCAACGACGTGATTGACCCAAACCCTCTCGACAATAAGATTCGGGTCGAGTCGTATATCTTATATTTGAATTTATTAAAATAATCAGTGTAGGAATAAATAGCCCGTATAGCTCAGTGGTAGAGCGTCAGTCTTGTAAACTGAAGGTCTGTAGTTCGATCCTGCATGTGGGCATTTTTTTATATATAATTTTTGAGAAAATAATGAGGAATCAAAAGCCATTTGACGCCAAGCCAACAGCTATCCGTCCATATCGAAAGATCCCGGGTTATGTATGAGAAAAGGAACTAAGGCCAGTTCAGTTTAGGAAGGCACTAGTAAGATGCAGTCCATCAAACTACAACACAATAAAGAGAATTATCGACAAAACACTACCGCTCAATACTTTATGTATCGATTNGAAAAGATGGGCAAAAATAGTATATAAATTTATACCCTT
Source organism: Utricularia reniformis (assembly GCA_009725065.1). Classification (NCBI taxonomy): domain Eukaryota; kingdom Viridiplantae; phylum Streptophyta; class Magnoliopsida; order Lamiales; family Lentibulariaceae; genus Utricularia; species Utricularia reniformis. Next base: position 3,390 of record RWGZ01000132.1, read on the forward strand.
TTTCACCATTGTGATTTCAATTCATGTTTTTGAGGAAAGTTTGTGTTTTTTCCTCTTTTGGATAATCATGTAACTATAGACAAACACAATAAAATTGTCAGAAAACATGTCTAATCATGCACTGGTTATTGGTCAGACCATTAGTCCAATCACAACCCCTTAATTGCATTCAACTCATTAACACAATATCTAATCATTTTTAAAATTTACTTCCCCATTCTAATTAGGGACTCTAATATGAAGAGTTCGTTTCGAAATATGTTCATCTCATATATGATTGTATTCATTCTTTCAAATAAAAATACGAACATCGAACGAACATAAACTTTTCATTAAACAAAGACTTATTTCACATTTGAAATTGCACCAAAAAGACTAGTTACTAAATAAATATAATGTTATTAATATTTAATATAAATATATAATTAAATACAACAAGTGAGATAGACACAAAAGGGAGGCATAAAAGAATTTAAAAACAATGAGTTTGTTTGGTACTCAAATTAAAACTACGGTGAGGTGCGATGCGATGTCCAGATCGTGATTTTCTTATGTTACACAAAACACAAGCTTAATTGCGATATGACAATCGTTAAAAAATCACGATATCGTCACAGCTGTTAAAACCAGATGTGGTCTCATCGTAATTTTGGAAAAGACAAATTTACCCTTAATTCTATTAATTATAATATAATTATATTTATTATTTTATATATATAAGGGTATATTAGTAATTTTACGTAAATCGCGATCATAATATCACAATTTTACCAAACATATTTAAAAATTCATGATTACTATATCTCACCACACATCACTGCACCTCACCACATCTCACCACACCGCAATTTTTAAAAACTATACCAAACAAACACATAATATAATATTCAAATTATGTAATTTATGATGTTTTTTAATTGAATTATTATTAAATATCAATTAAATAAAATAAGTTAATTAATATTTCGTTAATTTTAATTTAGAATACAATTTTCATATTTTGTCTCATAAAATATACAATTGATTTCTAAGAATAATAAAAACTTATTATTAAATATAATAGACATAATCAATTTAACCATATCATTTATCATGTTATTATTTCCAAAAATGTCACCAACTTGCAGATTTTCCTCGATTAGATAAAAATGATCCACGTTCTTGACGTTGATTATGTAATAAGTCAGACTGATAATTAGCATAAACATCCTCATCACCTCTATTTAAATGAATTGTTGATGATATCGAGCTTCGTCGCTCTACAGGGTCAACCGTTAAGTCATTGTGCAATCTAGAGACGGTAGGTATGGATGAAGTAGATGTTCGTCCATGTGTTGCACCAACATTGTCCTTAGAGCGTCGAACTTTTGATTTTTTTCCCCGACATCAATCCATTTCCATTTCTGAACGTCTTCTAATATCTCGACCTACCCCTTTAATTGGTCTTCTACGACTTTCATCATGTATAAGATTAATCGGTGGATCATCCCATAGGTTTGGTTGACGGAGTGGATGAAATTGAACAGAATATGTTGTAATCAGTGTTTGAACAGTGAATGTTTCATGCACATATTGTTGGGGATTACCACCTACCAACCTAATTGTCTGCACCATTAAAATGCATGTTGTTGTGGTTTAAAAACCAGGGGTACCAACAGTCGTCCGGTTCGTTGCGAAACGAACTCGATTTTAATTTATTTAATATGGGGGAAACGATTGTAAAGTAAAGAGGAAATGGGCACAATAATTTAGAGTGGAAAACCTCCGAATAGGGGGAAAAAATCACTTGACTAAGAGCTAGAAACGCTCTCAGTCAATTCCTTAATAAAACAGTAGTTCATTACAAATATGAGGGCTGATGAAAATGACGAGGTAAAAGAAAAAGCTAAGAAATCAGCGGTATAATGACTTATCTTTGCGTGTCCAAAGGGTCCTTCTAATCTCGTCGTCAAACCTTGTGTTTATTAAGCTAAAATCGCGTGTAATTCATGCCCTGTAACCACCCCTGATAAGGTTGTTGGAGGTTATTTTCACTTGCTGGAAAACGTGGACGGGACCAAAGCGCAGTCTGCGTAATCAAGATCGAAGCATGGAAGGCGTGGTTGAGCTCGGAGCCCAGGACACGTGTCTGTAACCGTCTAAACCGATCAATCGGATCGGTCCCCGAAACAATGGTCCACATGTGTTATTGGCTTTCGGTCCCCGATAACTGAATATGGACTTTTGGGCCAAACGGACTTTCAGGTCCAGCTATCATTGTCGGGCCGATTATTCATTGGAGGTTGGATCCGGGGCCTTCAAGTTCGTCTTCCGTCATTTGGGCCAGCCCTGTAAGGCTTGGCCTAACCTGGTTCGGGGTACCGGGATCCCAATGTCTCATCACTAGCCCCTCGGACTTTATCGTTGTTACTTAGTGGTGATATAAGTTCGACCGATCGAACGAACGGAGGATCGTACCCGAACGGGTTATGACAGCGTCCCTGAAGACCGATCATATACTTAGAAAATTTTCAAAATGTTAGTTTTTAAATGTAAAAGATGTAACGGCTATGGGTAAAAGTGTAATTTAGACTTTAACAGAAGCATGCGTCTTTCCGTATTCCGACGGAATGACAGGTAGTCAGACTGCGGCCGCCTGCAGCAGTGATGTGTCACTTCATGACTGGCCACTTTGAGAATATAAAAGCTGGGATTTGGGTACTGTGCAACTATCGTTGCTATTCCCAAAAAATTCCTGAGCCCTAGAATTCTTTAGTGATTTCGTTCAAACGTTCTCAAACTTATCTTTTCTTCGCAAATCTTAAGGTAACCACCCATGGCACCCCGTAGGACTAGATATCCACTCGTTTCTGAGATTGACATCGAAGAACTTCTGGTCAAGTTCTCTATCCCATCACATTACCTCATCTGGAGGGGGAAGGAAGACGTTCCATGCTTCCTTCCCGTTGTGATGAACGTTGCTACTAACGCTTTGCCCGTTAGCTATGCCTTCCTGAGGTGCGGCTTGCGATTCCCACTCCATCCTTTTGTAGCGGTCGTGCTTCGGGAGATCCATTGCCCGACCTATGCTCTTTTTCCGGGCAGTTATGTGTATATAGTGGCCTTCATTTTTTATTGTTATAGACAGGGGGTGGAACCGACTCTGAAACACTTTTTAACCTCTTTTTGGTGGGATCTTGACGGGGGTAAAGGTTGTTGGGGTGTCGCAGATTGTACTACCTAGCGACCCGAACGAAGGACTGTGTTATCGTTGATAATGAAGATTCCCTTCATGAATGGGAATCTTGCTATGTCTGGATAGACATTCTGAGAGATGACCTTTTGAAGGTATTTCCCCGGATTACTCATTCTGACATCGGGAGGATGGACCGAATCCGATTCAACCCTTCCCATCAGGATATTGCCGATACACTGGCAATGCTTCCTCCTTTCGAAAAGCGTCTAAAATGAATAGATATACTTTTGGAGACGAAGCTACTAGAGATAGGGGTAGTAGGCAGGACCGGTACCCCTGCCCCGAATGGGATATTATCTAGTTCAGACTCATCGGGGTCGAAAGGATCGTCACTGCCCGTGTTTTGGAGTTGGAGCGTCAGATGAAGAAGCTATCTGACGAAAGCAACATACTTCTCCTTCCGTCCAAAGAGAAGGAAAAAGCCTTGAAAGAGGACTTGGTTAAGAGCCAGGGATCGAGGGAAGAAACGGTTCGGGAAGCCCTACTTGGCTTCGCTCGGTCCCCGCTACGTTCGCCTTGGGGGCCAATGTAAATGGACCGAACTTCTCCCTCTTCATGGACAAAATGAAGGGCCAAATCGTCAAAGAATTTGGTTTGGACCCCAAAGATAAACGCTGGGAGTCGATCGATCCCATAACCGAGGATGAGGACTTCAAGGAAATTCCCGATATAGAGGAACCTCCATTGGAGAACGATATCAACTTTCCTCTATTTGACTTGATAGAGAAATCAGTCAATGAGTTAGTTAAGGAAAGGGAGAAGAAACTCGAGGATCTAAAGGCGTGGATCACGGAGAAGTATAGGAAGGCAGATAGGGAGGAAGGACAGATATACTAGGATTAGACCTTAGGTCCCCGCCCTTTCTGTGTTTTGTTTATTGAATACTATTTTTTATCTCAAGTATAAGTTCGGTTTGTAATGAACTTAGACCTTTCGGTCATCTTAACTTAAATTGGGATCTTGCTAAGCTTAGTAAGTTGGGGAATTCTAATTGTATTAACAGATCGCTCTTTATTCCGTCTCTATCAGGCATCATGACTTTGGCGGCGTTGCCTTAGTTCTTTATGAGTCCCATGGCAAGCTTTATCGAAGCCCCGGTTCTAATAAAAGTCTCATGTCAAGCTTCGGTCAAGCTCTGGTTCTGCATAATTCCTAGTACAAGCTTGCCTTTGCGCTTCGACTGGCTAACTATGTCCCTGTTGTCTCTTTTACGGCCAAGTACAAAGAAGCAAGAGTTATTTCTGAAGGGTGAGTGCCGTCGAAGGGGAGATTAAGTTCGCAGTGAGTCCTGTGAGTTTTGCGATCCTTCTAAGTACTCAACAAGTGTGGAAGCATTTGACTCGTCAGAGCGATCACAACTATTTGAAAGCCTTATGGATTGACTGCTAGAGTCACCAGTTCAAATTCGTCCAGAAAATCTAACTTCGAGATCGGTCGCTCATCTAGTTAGAAATAATTTGTATTGCATCTATTGTATCTCTTTCGTAATATGAGAAACATTTTTATAGTTCAGAATTGCCATTAATGTCGAAGATTTTACAAGAAATATCGCCTTAAGTTCATGACATTCCAGGTTCGGGGAATCTCATTCCCATTCACTGTTTCCAACTTATAAGTCTCATCCCCTAAGTTTTATCATAACTCGGTAAGGTTCTTCCCAGTTTCTATCCAGCTTACCAACGTTTCTCTGAACTCTCACATTTCTGAGAACAATGTCACCTTCTGAAAATTCCCTGGGTTGGACACGCTTATTATGGGCCCGCTCCATGGTTCGTTGATAAAACACATGCACGCGTAAATAGAATTTCTTTTCTCTTCAATCATTTCAAGATCTAGGGATCTTCTTTCATCGTTCAAATGTTCGTCATATTGAGCTATCCGAGATGATCGTATGGCAACCTCAACCGGGCTGACTGCTTCGGATCCGTACACCAAAGAGAATGGAGATTCTTGGATCGTAGAGCGGGGCGTAGTCCTGTAAGCCCATAAAACCTCGTAGATATGATCGGGTCACTTTCCTCCCAAGTCTTCCAACTTAGTTTGCAATCCATTCAGGATAACTTTGTTGGAAACCTCCGTCAATCCGTTGGTTTGGGGGTGAGCCACTAACGAAAAATGTTGAGCGATACCCAGTTTGATGCAAAGATCTCGAATGGACTTTCCCCGGAATTTGAGTTCATTATCCGATACGAAGGTTCGGGGAACTCCAAAGCGGCTTATAATGTTCCTCTAGAGAAAGTGTTTCACCACATTCTCAGAAAGAATAGCTACCGCTTCAGCTTCAATCCATTTAGTATAATATTTGATTGCTACGATGTAGAATTTTCGCTGCTTCACCGATCGGGGGAACAGTCCCAAGATATCAATCACCCACCTGTCGAACAGACAAAGGAGTGGAGTCATTGATAAGGGTGTTCCTGGCAATTGGGGGACCGGAGCATGGTATTGACAAGCAGCACAACGTCTATTGTATTTCTTAGCATCTTCAAGGAGCGTCGGCCAAAAATATCCGGCCCTAATAATACGATGATATAGAGATCGGGCCCCTAAGTGTATACTGCATATCCCCTCATGAACATAAATCATGACGGTTTCAGCCTCAATAGGGGATAAACATCGCAAGAGCGATCCTTGAAAACACTTCTTAAATAATCGCCCAACATTTAAGACATATCGCTTAGCCCGGGTCTCAAACTTTCTAGCCTCAGATGCATTTTCGGGCAGATGGCCACTGGTCAAATATTTAACAAAGAGGTCCATCCACGTGGGTTCCCCTGGAGAGTCAATGACATTAACGTTCAGACCTTGGAGTTCATAGCATAAAGCCCCAACTTCTTCAACAGACTGTTCAGTCACAAATATCTCAACCAAAAGACGATCCTAAATATGGACCGATACTGTACCTGGTCCAATGTCTGGTATGCCAGCAGCCAATCTGGCTAACACATCGGTAACTTTATTTTGTTCTCGATGCACATGATCAAGCGAGAATTCACTGAACTTCTTTGATAACTCCATAACTTTGGCATAATACAACTTCATCGTGGGATCATGTATTTCAAATCTTCCTGCGAACTGTTCCACCACCAACTTAGAGTCTGATAACATTCACACTTTGGCAACTCCCATCTTTCGGGCTAGGGTCATTCTCGACAATATAACATCATATTCTACTACGATATTTCTTCCCGAGAATGAGAACTTAACTGCGGAATGGATAACATCACCTTGCAGTGTAGTAAGGGTAATGTCTGCTCCTTTTCCTCCGAATGTCGACCCATCAACATAAATGATCCATCGATCATCGTATTGGTTTAAGAATATGGCTGATCGGGTCATTTCAACCACGAAATCAGCGAGAACCTGAGTCTTGATCGCCCTTCGGGGCAAGAATTTCATATACATGGAGCTAATTTTGATTGCCCACTTTGCAAATCTCTCATTGGAGTCTGCCAGATTTAAAACCGCCTTTAAAGGCTGATCAGTATAAACATAAACCTTTCGGCATTCAAAATAATGTTTCAATTTAGATATAGCTTTCTGCAACGCTAGCATGAACATTTCCAAGGCAGTGTATCTAGTTTCGGCCGATACCAGGGAATGACACACATAATAAACAAGTCTGTGAACGTCATCCCTAATGGTAACTAGAGCTGCACTGACTGCGACCTCTGATACGACTAGATATAACCCTAAAGGCTTATCACATGTTGGACTCACCATCATAGGAGGAGTGCTTAAATAAGTTTTCAAATCTGAGAAGACCGATCACACTCTTCGGTTCAGTCCAGATGACTTACTTTCCTCAATACTCTAAAAAAGGGCAGAGCCTCATTCGTAGATCTAGAAATAAATCTACTTAGCGCTGTCAATCGGCCAGTAAGCCTTTGAAATTCCTTTTTGTTTTTTTGAGGTTGCATATCAATAATCGTCTGAACTTTCTCATGGTTAACCTCTATGCCTTTCTCAAAAATGTAATATCCTAAGAATTTGCCACTTCGGATCCCGAAGCAACACTTGTTCGGATTCAGTTTGAGTTTATATTTACGGCATACTCCGAAACAGCGAGACAAATAGGAAATATAGTCTTCATCATTCATAGACTTAACTATCATATCGTCAACATACACTTCTATAATGTGGTCTATCAGATATCTAAAGATTTTGTTGACCAACCTTTGGTACGTTGCTCCAGCGTTCTTCAAGCCGAATGGCATAACCACATAGCAATAAACGCCGTCTTCAGTCATGAATGATGATTTTTTCTAATCTTCTTCAGCAAGAAAGATCTGATGATACCCGAAGTAAGCGTCCATGGTACTCATCATTGTGCTGCCAGCCACAGCATCCACCAATCGGTCAATATGTCACAGTGGGAAAGGATCTGACTCACAGCTCTTGTTGACGTCGGTAAAGTTAATACACATCCTCCATTTCCCATCTGCCTTGAAGACCACCACCGGGTTTGCAACCCATTCAGTATAGTAGATCTCTCTAATGAATCCCGACCGCATTAATTTGTTCACCTCAACCCGGATGATATCAATTTTCTCAGAAGAATAACGTCTCTTCTTCTGCCTAATAGATTTTGTTCCTGGCTCAGTGTTGATTCGATGCTCACAATCGGACCGGTCAATCCCCGGAACATCGTCCGGGGTCCAGGTGAATATGTCCACATGGCTTCTCAGCAAGTAGACCAATTCTTCCTCAAAATACGGGGCAAGATGTGCCCCGATGCGAGTAGTCTTGGTTGAGTCATCCTCAACCAGATTGATCAATTTGAACCCAACGGATTCCATAGGTTGCCTCGGGTGCGGTGGCTCTTCAAGCAAATCCACCCAGGCTTTCTTGATAGGTGCCAAAGTTCGGCACGAGCTCATGTAACACTGTCTTGCTACTTTTTGATCTCCCTTTACCGAAATAACTCCGTGTGCAGAGGAGAACTTGAGCATCATATGATACGTAAAACGGACCGCCTCAAACTTATTGTGACCGGTCCGTCAAATGATGCCGTTGTAAGCCAAGTCGACTACAACGACAATGAATTCCAGAATCTCCGATCAGTCCATATTCAGATCTCCAAAAGTAACCGGGAACAGAATTTTCCCGCATGGAATGATGCTTCTTTAGTCGAATGCCCAAAGGGTTATGTTTGCAATGGGGAGATCGTGAGCAGCGGCTCCCATCATTTCTGCTACCTCGTGCTTCATTAGATTGCACGAAATCCCGGTATCCACCAGGATTATGTGGACCCGACGGTTAGCAATAATTCCAGTGATGATAATAGGATCATCACATGGATCAGTAACTCCTTCCGATCATCTGCGGTGAAGGTAATATCGTCCTCGAAAGAAGCTGACCGATCAGCAGCTTCATACTTCACCAGCGCCACAGATTCGGAATTCTCAGAAGAATCTCCCCGCGTTGCTCTCTTTCGGTCTCTGACCGATTCATTGATCTTTATTCCTCCGGAGATGACAATCTTATCTCCGGCGACCTCTCTCTCCTTGGGCACCACCTCATTTTGAGAAGGTTGGGCGTCCATTTCAGCAGATGGGGGAGAAGGTTGTTCATGTCTCCTACCTTCGTTTTGCGGGGCTCTACCGCCACCGCCCCGGCATCTCCTTCTTCGGCCATGGCCACGGTTCTCTCGACCGTGCTGGCCTCTGTCTTGTTCAGTTGGAGGAGAACTTCGGTACCCCATCCGATCATTATATTTTCTGGGCTGTACTCGATTGTCTCTTCCCCTTGGCCTATGACGATCGTCACCCTGATGGCCCATTCGGGGAGACTCCGCTTGTTTGCGCTTATGATCATTTTGATCGGGCCTCTCTTTGTGCATTTCAGCTACTATCTCTTTCAACAACGGACATTTTAACGTCGGGTGATCACGATTATGATGCAACTCACAATATACCTGATTGTCCTCCTTCTTCGGGGGGACGTTCTTCTCAGTTATAGCCGCTACTTCTCGCGGCTGCTTCTTTGGGTAAGCAACCCTATGATCATATGCGGGTTCAGAATTCCCGCTAGGCTTCCAATAATTCGCTCCCAACGTTTCATCCACCTTAATATACTTGTTGATTTTCTGAATAAGTTTTCCCAAGGTGGATGGCGGGCTCTTCACTAAACTGGCCAAAAAGCCGCACGGTCCCAAGACCTGTTGCAGAACATCAATCTTGTCTCGAAGCTCATTGATGGAAACCGTAGACGGTTATAGACACGTGTCTTGCGCTCCGGGCTCAACCACGCCTTCCATGTTTCGGTCATCATCACGCAGACTGCGCTACGGTCCCGTCTACGCTTTCTAGTAAGTGAAAACAACCTCCAACAACCTTGTTATGGGCGGTTACAGGGCGTGGATTACACGCGATTTCAGCTCTATAAATACAATGCTTAACGACGAGATTAGGAGGACCCTTTTGACGCGCAAAGATAATCCATTATACTGCTAATTTCTTAGCGTTTTCTTTTACCTCGTCATTTTCATTAGCCCTCATATTTGTAATAAACTATTGTTTTATTAAGGAATCGACTGAGAGTGTTTCTAGTTCTTAGTCAAGTGGTTTTTCTCCTTCTTCATGGGTTTTCCACTCTAAATTGATGTGTCATTTTCTCTTTACTTTACAATCGTTTCCCCCATATTAAATAAATTAAAACCGAGTTTGTTTCCCAACGAACCGAACGAATGTTGGTACCCTTGGTTTTTTAACCACAACACATGTAAAAGTTAATAAATTTTACTTAAAATAATAATATCTCAAACCTGTTGCGCATGAGAACATGGAATTCTAAATGTTTGCCACGTGTTGCATGTGCATGTACGTTCTTGAATATGAACGATGTGCTCCTTTCCTCCATGACCCCTACGACGCCCTCGAGTGGTCATAGCAACAATCCCTTTATTTTGATCTCATACATTTGAATGCGGAATTGGATGGTTCTATCGTGCACACAATTTATTGGCATGTTCTGCTAATGGTTGTAGATCTTTCATTATTTGTGCTTCATCGACACGATCTGTGAAGTATTTTGTACATATGTTGAAAGTAATTTACATTAAATACAAATAAGTTAAGTGGACAAATAATATTTATATTGAAATAAGTAAGTGAAGTATTTGTAGTGAGATTGTTACCGTTACCAAAGTGGTAAGTGGTAGCCTACGAGCACCACGCAATATTCCATTCATTCTTTCAACTTGATTAGTTGTCATAGTACCAAACCTAATAAAAAATGTAATTCATAATTCAAAGAAAATAAAATTATAAAAATACATAAAATGCAGTGAAATTTGATATGAAAGTTAAAGAACATTTTTCCTTCATCATATGCGAGTGTCCATGTCGAAAAACCAATTTTTTCAAGCCATTCATAAGCTTCTAAGTTTATAATCTTTATTTTTTCCATTATCGCATGAAATTTTGAGCGTTGTCTTGCCATTGATGTCGGCCATAGAAGTTCTCGAACGTTTTTGTCATGAAATGCATCGTTGAAATTAGATTTCAAATGTCGGATACAATATCGATGACATCCAATAGGCTCTCTAAAGGCCCAACCATTTAGAACATTTAGAATTCCTCCTACACTATCTGAAATGAGACATGCGTATCTATTTTTCAAACATGTTTTCGTAGGAAATCAAAAAACCATGGCCATGCGTCCCATGATTCCTCATCAACGAATGCGAAAGCCATAGGAACCACGTGATTTCCAGCATCCAAAGCAACAACAATTAACAACTTATGATTAAATCGATCATATAAATGTGTCGCATCAGTAGAGACAACCGAACTGCACTATTTATATGCATGGGCACAAGGACCAAAAGCCCAAAACACATAAAATAATGTGTTTGGATCATGAGTATTATAATGAGGATGATATCTCACAATTGTATCGGGATTTTGTTTTTGAACTTCATACAAAAATCTCGGAAAATGTGTTACTGAATTCTCCCATGTACCATGAATCATGGTAAATTCTCGTCTGAGTCCTTTCCAACATCTGTTATAATGCACCTCAAATCCATATAATATTCGTATATCAGTTTGAATATCAGGTACATTTTATAAGGTTTCTCAATCAAATATGGGAGTTGAGTTCGGGCAATGAGAGTTATATTAATATTTCGGTGCGACAATGATGCTTCTCCAGTAACATTGCAGGTATGCAAGTCTTCCATTTTGGTTATTGTCCAATAACGATATTTGCCAACATGGGCTGCTCTTATTCTCCAAAAGCATGGCGGATCATTTTCTCTCAAAGCACAACACACTTCATACTGTATATTTTCTCTTTTGTAGACTACGAATCTTTTACCAATTACACGTAGAGCATGCTCCCTTATTGCTTATATTACATTTTCCTTACTCATAAATGTTGTCCCTATTGCCAACGTGATTCCATTGTTATTCTCCTCCAATAGATTTGGTGCTCCAACATTCGAATCGCACCATATCGGGTGAGTATCGTAGGTGAAGATACCAGGTGGGTTCCACCAACATTAATCGTTAACTTCTTAATTTTCATTAGAAATATTTGGATCTACGTCAACATCCAACTCTGATCCAGGCGGTTCACCGTCCATATAGTATTGGAGAGGAATATCTCCAAAACTATCACCCACAGGATCTAGTAAATCATCATCGTCATATCGATTTTCCATAAATCCATTCAACATATCTCGGTTATCAATATCCAGATATCCTATTCATAACAACAATATATATTAATAATTTATAAAAGTAAAAAAAATATCATTTCATAAAGAGAATTCAATAAATTAATTGTTAATAAATTTTGCGAGAAGTATAAAGAGGAAACATAATTATTTTTACCTGCAATTGTTGGCAAAGTAGAGTCATTCCGATTCCCCCAAAAATCAATTTCGTAACCTTTAAAAATAAATAATTTTAGAAAACATATTTAAGTAAAAGGCTATAGATAAGTAAATGAAATAATATTTTGATGTAACTTTGTTCTAACATTTCTCTCATTTTTTAAATGATTTTTAAAGTTCATGGGTTAACATTATAATTTAATATTTTAATATAAAGTTTTACTCGTTCACATACTTTTGTGTCAATAACTATTATACAATATATAAAATATTATAATATATAGATATTAAATAAATTAATAAAACCTAATATTTATAAAAATATGATCATATTTTTATAGATTTGTGTTTTTAATTTTTTGTAGATATATAAGGTATTCAATAATAATTATCATATTAGTAATAAATATTTCTCTAAAATACTAAAAATATAACTATAAAGTAATGTGAAAATATATTAAAGTGGAAAAACAAAATTAGTTATTTTTATCTTCAACTTTTGCAAAGTAAAGTTGTTCCGATTCCCCCAAAAATCAATTTCGTAACCTTTAAAAATAATTTCTCTTAAAAACATAATTAAATAAAATGTTATAAAAATAATTAAATGAAATAAACATTTGATTTAACCTTTCTCCATCTTTGTTGAACCAATGATGTGATGTGTTGTAATTTTTAGAACTCATCTATGTTTAGTATTTATAATTTTGGTAGTGCTCCCTTCCTCACCCGTGATATTGTAAATTAATTCAAAGTTCACGGGTCACCACTCCACTTTAATAATTTATAATAAAGGTTCACGGGTGGTCTACTATACATATTATAAATTATGTATATATATATATTATTGATTAAATAAAAATAAAATAATCAAATATTGAAAAAAATATAACCATATTTTTGTAGATTTATGTTTTTTGAGTTTTACATATTTGTAATTATTCAATAATAATTATCATATTAATAATAAATATTCATCTAAAATCATAAATACAACTTTAAATTAATGTAAAAATACATTAAATTTGTATGATGTGAATATAAAAAAAGTAAGTAAATTAAATATTTAGCTTAAAAAAAATAAGTAAATT
>RWGZ01000133.1:0-63420 GCA_009725065.1 Utricularia reniformis
TTTATTATGTTCTAATTTATTGTTTTGTGAAAACTCGAGGAGGGGTGGACGCATACTCCAGGAAAAATGATTTTGTCTAAGATTTATCCAGAAACCAAGTTAGCTTGAGGCGACATAAGAGTATGGTCATAGAAAAAATTCAGAATAGAGGATCTCTAAGCATACATATTTAGCATATTCTGATTTTGTGATGAAGGATGGCTTCTTTTGATCAATTCTTGAGTTTTGATGTATAGTAGAGCTCTTGATCTTTGGTGATGCCTAAACCAAAGTCAAGATGGGTTATCGGGTTCGACATACCGTCAATGCAACATATAATTTTGTAGTCTATATATTTTTACATTTCTTATGATGATGTTTGATTGTTTTGATGTAATATATTTGTTGTTTTTGTATTTTCTCTTTTTACAATCTCATTACTAATCATCTCTCTACATGTCAAGATGAGCAAGAGAGTTAGATAGTTAGATCAGTTTGACAGCAGTCAAAAAAAGAACTACTAGTTGCTATTGTAGTCTTAGCTTATATGTTGTTGTTTTGTAAATATTAAACTTTGACGTATATGTGATGTTTTGAAGTCTATGAAATATTTTGAAGTTAAATTTTATGGAAATTAAAGAGTTATGGTACATTAACTTATGTTACTTATAATTATACAACTAAATGATTTTAGAAAGATAACATCATGTATGACATTGTAATCTATTTTCTAGAGTACTACATTATGTTATACTCTAATTAGATTAGTGTAGAGAATGGCATGACAGAGAGTGTCATATCTTTTAAAATAACTATTGTTTCAACTGACCGTTCTCACTTCCTTTATAATCTTAATGATTGGATGCAAAATAGTGTAACTCAAAAGCAAATGAAAGAAAGTTACACAAACCAGCAAAAACAATATAAGATACACTAATTTTATAATCGACTCCAATGTAGAAAGCTACCCTCAAAAGGAGTAATCATTAAAACTAGTAAGTATATCTTCTTGCAAGCAAAAATATGGGACAAATAAAACTCATAAACTCAATAAGAAAGTATGTACACCAATCAACACATAAGAAAAACTTGATTATAAAAGAACTAGCTTTTACTACACTCGTCCCTATCCCATTCATGTCTTACATAATAGTCCCTAAAATATGCATTAACAATATGTTCTTTTGTTTTTATTATATTACGTAATTCTAGTACTAATTTTGGGTGTCATATTTCTAAAGATTCTCTCCAAGTTTAATGTTCCTTCTTCAATGACACCTTGACATATATAAATTAAAAAGAAGCATATTAACAAATATTTTATAAAAACAACAAAAGATAATGCAAATTTATCATACCGGAATAGCTTTTTGATGAGCAAACTTATTTCTGATGAATCGTGTATGCTCAAAGACGCTCATAAAGTCGTAATTAGCATGATAATGTCCTCTACTAACTTCAAGTAACACTTCTGGTAATGCATAATTCTAACTCTTATCATTTGTAGCGCCATTAACGACAATATATACAGTCTTTAGTTTATTACGAAAAAATGATTTAGAATCTTTAAAGATATCGTGACTATCCTGAATAAAATTAGCTCATTTATGGCCATCCCAAAATAAAGGGTATTCTAATATTAGTACATGTATCCTATATGAAATATATATAAAAAAATATGTAGTGTTGTTTATTTTAATAAAAATATAGATGATGTTAGATGTATTGAAATTGCACATACCTTTGATTTTGAAATGTATTAACCAGGAATTGGATCAAATCAATGGCTTCCGGTAAAGATCTTCCAAAATGTTCGATAAGTGTAGTCGATAGCTAAGTTGTATCAACTTTTGAATTAGGATCATGACATAAATGCTTAGCACCGGTAAGACAAAGTATACAATGCATCCTAACGCATAGCAATCATCACTTTGACCCTTATGCAATCTATCTTGATCATTATGATCCCCCTCTTGAAATCCTAAAACAAAAGCTTAAACTTAAAAAAACTAAAAAAATGTTAAATAAGATCAAAATAATAGTTATACCTTAAATATTAGAATCATAAACAATCTTCACATTTCCTTTCCAGACTAAAATATTTTAAAGATTTAGATTGCCATGAATGATATTATTTCGATGAAGATGAGCCAAGCTGACTATCACGTCCCTACAAAAAATAACATGCCGAACTTTAGGTAAAATATAAATTAATATTGAAATAATAGTTCAAATAATATATGAAATAAATAAAATACCATATTAATTTGTAAATGGAATCTCCATTTTTCATTGACTAGACATTTATGTCTTTTGTGGGAAAATTTGATGAGATGTAATCATTCAGATTGATATCATCATCTAATTCCAAATACATATATTTGTCATCAGTTTCAAAGTACTGTAACCTTGATATATTTGATGATGGTCTTGTGCAGCAAGAAACTCTAGTTCATTGATTGTGTTATCCAAATATTAACCTCACGCCCAAGAATAAAACCTTTTGAGTTTGAAGAACTACTCACAATATTGAAGCTTCCTTTTTGTTTTTTACTCACGGTCAAGTGATTGATCTTTTTTATATTTGTACCAAGAGAATGCTAGGTAAGATTTTGCTCCTATTCATATCTGATAAAGATATTAAGTCAATATAATGTAGCATTATCATCTCAATGAAATAAAATAACTTGTAATTTCAAGTTCTCTCAAATGTCAAAACTAAGCAATCATAAACAAACTCTAATTACTAACCTTGGAATCAAAAAAGCTGCAATCACAATTGCTAATATGGTATCCCCAATTTTCTACATTTTAACTTATAAAATCAAATACCTAAAGGAGATTAACAATAAAGAATGACATGCACCTTCAGCACCAACCGGCGGCTACTTGGTGATATTGTGGGAAAGAGACGATGTACTATAGAGGAAAGGAAGAAATTTCTTTTTCCGGAGCACCAAAAGCCGAGCAATGCTCACTATTCAGGTTGTGGGGAGCTATTCATACACCTTGATTCCATTAATCCTTTTGTTAAATCACTTTCTCTAAGCATTTAAGAGACATTTCCAAGTGTAATGCCAAGAGAACCCTTTATATTCATTGGATTAAGTTTCATTGCGTTACACTCGCTCCATTGAGGTGATATTCATAACGAGCAATTTTGTAGATAATCTTTATATGCAGCTTCTGGGCTCGTTGTTGGAAGGAGTGGGGAATGGAACCGAGATGGATTTGTTTAGTCCGGAATACACGAGACATTTGTAATATATTATTTTACTTTTAGATACAAACTTGTCTTTTTTAATCTAACAATTTTTATTACCAATTCTCTTATCCCAATAAAATAGTCTACTAATTGATATATTCTAATTAATGCATTATATTATATTTAATGCTAATTTATTACAATGAAAGTATATTCTCAATAACTTTAGAAATGATTTTTGTTCAAAATTAACTAATGTGTCCTTATGAGTTTCTATTAACAGTATCATATCATTATCAAAGTAATTGAACCCTCAACTAGATATATCGGTTTAATCCTAAACTAGTTTCTCTAAGTAGGTAAAGAGACATTCCCCTAATGTAATACAAATAGAACCATTTTTATTCTTTGACGTTAAGCTTCATTGCATTTCGATCGCTCCTTTGAGGTGATACACTCAACGAGCAAATTTGTAGACAATCTTTATATGCAACTTATGGACTCGTTGTTGGAAGGAGTGGGGCATGGAGCCAAGCTGAATTTATTTAGTCCGGAAGTAAGCGAGACATTTGTGATATGCTATTTTACTTTTAAATAAAAACTTGTCTTTTTTAATCTAACAATTTTTATGATCAATTCTTTTATCCCAATAAAATAGTATACTAATTAATACATTCTAATTAATGCATTATATTATATTTAATGATTATTTATTACAATGCAAGTATTTTATCAATAACTTTAAAAATGACTTTTGATCAAAATTAACTAATGTGTGTTTATGGGTTTCTATTAACACTATCATATCATTATCAATGTAATTAAAACCTAAACTAGATAGATCGGTTTAATACTAAACCAGTTTCTCTATTCATGTAAAGAGACATTCCACAAGTGTAATACAAAGAGAACATGTTTATTATTTGGCGTTAAGCTTCATTGCATTTTGCTCGTCCCTTTTAGGTAATACTCTCAACAAGCAACTTTGTAGACAATCTTTATACGCAACTTTTGGGCTCGTTGATGGAAGGAGTGGGGCATGGAACCGAGCTGAATTTGTTTAGTACGGGAGTACACGAAACAGTTGTAATATGTTATTTTACTTTAAGATACAAACTTGTCATTTTAATCTAACAATTTTTATGATCAATTCTATATCTCAATAAAATAGTCTACTAATTGCTACATTCTAATTAATGCATTATATTATATTTAATGCTTATTTATTAAAATGCAAGTATTTTCTCAATAACTTTAGATATGATTTTTTTTCAAAATAACTAATGTGTCCTTATGAGTTTCTATTAACAGTATCATATCATTATCAATGTAATTGAACCATCAACTAGATATATCGGTTAAATCCTAAACTAGTTTCTCTAAGCAGGTAAAGAGACATTCCAGTAGTGTAATACAAAGACAACCATTTTTATTCTTTGGTGTTAAGTTTCATTGCATTTCCCTTTGAGGTGATACTCTCAACGAGCAACTTTGTAGACAATCTTTATACGAAGCTTCTGGGCTCGTAGTTGGAAGGAGCAGTGCATGGAATCGAGCTGGATTTGTTTAGTCCAGGAATACCCGAGACATTTGTGATATGTTATTTTACTTTTTGATACAAACCTGCATATTTTAATCTAACAATTTTTATGATCAATTTTCTTATCCCAATTAAATAGTCTACTAATTGGTACATTCTAATTAATTCATTATATTATATTTAATGATTATTTATTACAATGCAAGTATTTTATCTACAACTTTATAAATGATTTTTGTTCAAAATTAACTAGTGTGTCCTTATGAGTTTCTATTAAAAGTATCATATCATTATCAATGTAGTTGAACTCTAAATTACATAGATCAGTTTAATACTAAACATGTTTCTCTAAAGGAAAAAAGACATTCCCTGAGTTTAATGCAAAGAGAACCATTTTATTCTTTGGCGTTAAACTTCATTGCATTTCACTCGCTCATTTGAGGTGATACTAACAACGAGCATTATCAATGTAATTAGATCCTAAACTAGGTATATGTGATTAATTCTAAACTAGTTTCTCTAAGAACATAAAGGGACATACCACAAGTGTAATACATAGAGAACCCTTTTTTATTCTTTGGCGTTAAGCTTCATTGCATTTCGCTCGCTCATTTGAGGTGATATTTCTAACGAGCATCTTTGTAGACAATCTTGATACGCTGCATTTGGGCTCGTTGATGGAAGGAGGGGTGCATGGAGCCGAGACGAATTTGTTTAGTATGGGAGAACGCGAAACATTTGTGATATGTTATTTCACGTTTAGATACAACTTGTCTTTTTTAATCTAACAAAATTTATGTTAAATTCTCTTATCCCAATAAAATAATCTACTAATTGGTACATTCTAATTAATGTATTATATTATATTTAATGTTTATTTATTACAACACAAGTATTTTATCAATAACTTTAGAAATGATTTTTATTCAAAATTAACTAATGTGTCATATACAATTTCTATTAATGCTATCAAATCATTATCAATGTAATTGTACCCTAAACTAGATATATGGGGTTAATTCTAAACTAGTTTCTCTAAGCAGGTAAAGTGACATTCTCCAATGTAATACAAAGAGAACTCATTTTTTTCTTTGGCGTTAAGATTCATTGCATTTCGTTCACTCATTTGAAGTGATATTTTCAACGAGCAGCTTTGTAAACAATCTTTATACGCAACTTTTGGGCTCGTTGATTGAAGGAGTGGGACATTGAGCTGAGCTTAATTTGTTTAGTCCGGGAGTATGTGAAACATTTGTGATATGTTATTTCAATTTAAGATATAAACTTGCCTTTTGTAATCTAACAATTTTATGTTCAATTCTCTTATCCCAATAAAATAGTATGCTAATTGGTACATTCTAATTAATGTATTATATTATATTTAATACTTATTTATTACAACGCAAGTATTTTATCAATAACTTTAGTAATGATTTTTGTCCAAAATTAACTAATGTATCCTCATCAGTTTCTATTAATAATCTCATATCATTATCAATGTAATTGAACCCTAAACTATATATATGAGTTTAATTCTAAACTAGTTTCTCTAAGCAGGTAAAGGGACATTCACGAAGTGTAATACAAAGAGAACCTTTTTATTCTTTGGGGTCAAGCTTCATTGCATTTCGTTTGCTCATTTAAGGTGATATTATCAACGAGTTGTTTTGTAGACAATCTTTATACGCAACTTTTGGGCTCGTTGTTGGAAGGAGTGAGGCATGCAACCGAGCTGGATTTGCTTAGTCCGGCAATACGCGAAACATTTGTGATATGTTATTTCACTTTTAGATACAAACTTGCCTTTTTAAATCTAACAATTTTTATGTTCAATTCTCTTATCCCAATACAATAGTCTACTAATTGATACATTCTAATTCATGTATTATATTATATTTAATGCTTATTTATTACAACGCAAGTATTTTATCAATAACTTTAGAAATGATTTTTGTTCGAAATTAATTAATTTGTCATCATGAGTATCTATTAATACTAATATATCATTATCAATGTAATTGTACCCTAAAATAGATATATTTGTTTAATTCTAAACTAGTTTCTCTAACCAGGTAAAGGGACATTAGCCAAGTGTTATACAATGAGAACCCTTTTTATTCTTCGGCGTTAAGCTTCATTGCATTTCGTTCTCTCATTTGAGGTGATATTTTCAACGAGCAGCTTTGTAGACAATTTTTATACGCAACTTTTGTGCTCGTTGTTGGAAGGAGTGAGGCATGGAACCGAGCTGGACTTGCTTAGTACGGCAATACGTGAAACATTTGTGATATGTTATTTCACTTTTATATACATACTTGCCTTTTGTAATCTAACATTTTTTATGTTCAATTCTCTTATCCCAATAAAATAATCTACTAATTGGTACATTCTAATTAATGTTTATATTATATTTAATGCTTATTTATTACAACGCAAATATTTTATTAATAACTTTATAAATAGTTTTTGTTCAAAATTAACTAATGTGTCCTCATAAGTTTCTATTAATACTCTCATATCATTATCAATGTAATTGAACCCTAAACTATATATATGGGTTTAATTCTAAACTAGTTTCTCTAAGCAGGTAAAGGGACATTCACGAAGTGTAATAAAAAGAGAACATTTTTTATTCTTTGGCGTTAAACTTCATTGCATTTCGTTTGCTAATTTGAGGTGATATTTTCAATGAACAGATTTGTAGACAATCTTTATACGCAACTTTTGGGCTTGCTGTTGGAAGAAGTGAGGCATGCAACCGAGCTGGATTTGCTTAGTCCGGCAATACGCGAAATATTTGTGATATGTTATTTCACTTTTAGATACAAACTTGCCTTTTTTTAATCTAACAATTTTTATGTTCAATTCTCTTATCCCAATAAAACAGTCTATTAATTGGTACATTCTAATTCATGTATTATATTATATTTAATGCTTATTTATTGCAACGCAAGTATTTTATCAATAACTTTAGAAATGATTTTTGTTCGAAATTAATTAATTTGTCATCATGAGTTTCTACTAATACTAATATATCATTATCAATGTAATTGGACCATAAACTAGATATATTTGTTTAATTCTAAACTAGTTTCTCTACCCAGGTAAAGGGACATTAGCCAAGTGTAATACAATGAGAACTCTTTTTATTCTTTGGCGTTAAGCTTCATTGCATTTCGTTCGCTCATTTGAGGTGATATTTTCAACGAGAAGCTTTGTAGACAATCTTTATACGCAACTTTTGGGCTCGTTGATGGAAGGAGTGGGGCATGGAGCCGAGCTAAATTTGTTTAGTCCGGGAGTATGCGAAACATTTGTGATATGTTATTTCACTTTTAGATACAAACTTGCCTTTTGTAATCTAACAATTTTTATGTTCAATTCTCATATCCCAAGAAAATAATCTACTAATTGGTACATTCTAATTAATGTTTATATTATATTTAATGCTTATTTATTATAACCCATGTATTTTATTAATAACTTTAGAAATGATTTTTGTTCAAAATTAACTAATGTGTCCTCATGAGTTTCTATTAATACTTGTTATGGTCCCTTTTTAGGGGGTACCAACAGTCGTCCTGTTCGTTCAAATAACGAACTCGGTTCTGATTTCTTTAAAATATGAAGACGATCGAAAGCTAGAAAATCAAAGTAAATGCACGACAATTTATAGTGGAAACCCCGTGAGTTGGGGTGAAAACCACTCGACTAAGAGCTGATTATGCTCTTAGCCTGTTCACTAAAGAAATGAATCAAAGTTTATACAAACAGGTTAACGAAAATGACGAGATAAAGAAAGCAAGAAGAATTCGGCAGCGTAACAGCCTGTTCTTCTGCATCCAAAGGGTTCTGTCTTTTCCTTCGTCTTGCCCTGTATTTATATAGTTGCCGGCGAGTGTAATTCACGTCCTGTAACCGCCTCTGACAAGTTTGTTAGAGGTTGTTATCGCAGGATGTAAAACGAGGCTGGGACCGATGCGTGGTCTGCGTGATCGGGCCCGAAGCATGATAAACGTGACAGGGCCCGAAGCGTGGAACGCGTGAGCCTGTAACNTTCTCTCTGTGTCCTTTTTATACTCCCACTGTACTATGTACAGTAGGGTGTCGTTTTGCGCCTGTCCTTTGCTACTAGGCCGGCTAACGTCAGGCGGAACAGCCGCCGGAAATAGCCCTCGTAGCTGCATGGCGCCGGTCCTTTCGGCGCTGCCAGCCGGCTACTCTTTGGCCTCTAGCGGCTTACACCCATTGCCAATCCACGCTACTGACACGTTTGTCGCGGGTTGTCGTCGCATATGACGCATGAGGATGGCCCGAAATAGCGCCTGCAAGAAGTGGACCGATCGGTCTTGGTATATGTGGGGAGCTGGGCCCCACGGCTCGGGACCGATCGCCAGATGTGACCGATCGGGCCAAGCGATATAAATGGGCCCTCTACTGATCTGGGCCTCCAAGATCGGCTCACTTGTCTGGGCCGTCATGGCCAAGGCTGGTCCTGACACTGTTCGGGGTATCGGGTTCCGATGATCTCATCACTAGCCCCTCGGACTCCGTCGCCACCTTGGTGGTGATCGGGGTTCGATCAACAATCGAGATCGTTTGCGCACATGTGCCCGATCGAAACTTTGGAAACTCGTACCCGAACTGATCGTAATGGCGTCCATGTGGACCGATCCAGCACTTAGAAATTTCCTGAAGTGGATTTTTGAATTTGAAATCCAGAATAGTAGAATGGCAGGGGCGTAATTTCAGGCTCTGCAGCAGCTAACGCCTTTTCATATTCCAAAGGGGGGCAGACTGTCAGACTGCAGCCGCCTGCAGAGATGACGTGTCACCCTGTGATTGGGCAGTACGCGATATAAAAGTCAGGATTTTTCCATTGTGCGACCATTATCACTATCTGCAATCAACTGTCCAGCCTTTGAAATTTCCGGCGATTCTCGTTCAACCGCTGCTCATCTCTAGATTTTATTCCAATCTTCAAGGTAATCCTCCATGGCACCCCGTAGGTCTAGATATCCCGACATTAGTTCCATGGATCTTGACGCCTTTAGGGCTAAGTTTTCCATTCCAGCCATTACCCTATTTGGAGGGGGAAGAAAGACGTTCCGTGCTTTCTTCCCGCTAAGATGAACGTTCCGGCTAGCGTCATTCCCGTTAGCTATGCTTCCCTTAGATCAGACTTACGATTTTCCCTGCACCCTTTCGTCGCAGCCGTTCTTAGGGAGATCCACTGCCCGACCTTTGCTCTTTTTCCGGGCAGTTATGTATATATTATCGCCTTTATTTTTTATTGCCACAAGCAGAGGGTAGAACCAACCCTCAGGCATTTTTTCAACCTGTTCGTGGTAGGATCTCGTAAGGGCCGAAGGTTGTTAGGAGGTCGCAAGCTATATTACATAGCTACCCGAACGAAGGATTGTGTTATCGTCGACAAGGAAGATTCCCTACATGAATGCGAATCTTGCTATGTCTGGATAGACATCCCGAGGGAGGACATGCTGAAAGTTACCTTCCTAATAACACACCCGAGCATCGGGAAGTTGGACCGAAACCGGTTCAACCCATCCAACCCCGATATTGCCGATACTTTGGCAATGCTTCCTCCTCCCGAACGGCGTCTGAAGAGAATCGACATCCTTCGGGAGAAGAAGCTATTAGAGATCGGGGTAGCAGGAAGGAAAGGGGCCCCTGCCCCGAAGGGTTTTTGCTCCAGCTCTGACTCGTCTGAGTCAGAAGACTCGGGTACGACTTTGCCCTTTCCAATTCATACTTCCTGATCCTCATTATTTTCCCTTTGCAGATTCTACTGACACCATGTCCCGGAACCGATTAGCTGCTGTGGCTACTGCGTCAAAAGCCAAAAAGGAGGCCCATCTGCAAGCCTCAAAACCCAAAACTCGCGTGGCTGTCGGGCCATCAAGGTCGTCCGGGAGCTTCAGCAGCCACATCCCAGAGCCCCGATCCATGGATGAGGTGGACGAGGTTATCTCTAAGAAGATACGCTCATTAGGCCTTCCTGCCATGTATAGGATCGGGAATAATTCCCCCCTGGATCTTAACGTCGTGCGGTTATTGCTGCAGGGGTCAATTCGGGTGGAGGATGTCCGCCCCTCGTCCAGTTTAGGGGATAAAGCACAGAGACCATCGGCTTCTGCGTCGACAAGCAAGCGGGGCCCCGAAGAAGAGGCCCCGAAGCAGTACAAAAGGCTGCGATCAACTGTCAGCAAGCCCGCAGCCTCGATCCCACAAAAGGGTCACCATCGGGGATAAACCGGCCCCGTCCTCGTCCAACCCGGAGGCCATTCGCGGGGCGATCCAGGAGATGGTGACCTCTGTCTTCAAGGCCCGGGGACCAAAGATAGTCCCCCCATCATGGAAGGATGCCACCCTCGAGGAGTACCGGCTTTTGGGAAAGAAAAACCCGCCTGGTATTGATGGCTCCCTCCCCAGCTTGGTGTCCGCATATCTGGAATCCCAAGTTGTGGTAAGTTGATTTTATCTTATGTTCACGATCGGGTGCATGTTTTTAATCCCGCTTGGTTGTTGCAGTCGCATAGAATGGCCCTGGATCTGGCATCCGCCTTCCAACTCAGCCGAAGCGCCTCTTCGGCCACTGAAGAGTTGGAGAGCCAACTTGCCCTAGCTCGACGGCAAGTTGAGATCAAGCAAAAAGACCTGGAGGCGGTCCGAGCCGATCGGGACCGTTTGAACGGGGAGCTGCTTGGAGCGGGCACAGAGTTGTCCTTGGCTGCCTCAAAGGCGGGGGAGGCCCAAGCAGCAGCAAACTCCGCCACGGCCCGAGTTTTGGAGCTGGAGCGTCAGATACAAGAGCTGTCTGACGAGAGCAACATGCTCCTTCTGCAATCCCAAGATGAGAAGACGGCCCTGAAAGAAGAGCGGGAAGCGCTCAAAGAAGATCTGGCCAGAGTCCAAGGGTCAACGGAAAGCGCGGTTCGGGAAGCCCTATTGGGTTTTGCCCGATCGCCATTGATGTTTGCTCTAGCGGCAAATGTCTTTGGGCCGAACGTCTCCCAATACATGGACAACATGAAAGACCAAATAGTTAATAAGTTTGGTCTGGATCCCGAAGACGAACGTTGGGAGACACTTGACCCGCTGACCAAGGACGGCAACTTCTGTGAGATCCCCGAACTGGACGAACCCCCGCTAGAGACAGATCCCAACTATCCACTTTTTGATCTGATGGAGAGATCGGTCAACGAGATAGTTGAAGAAAGGGGGAAAAAGCTGGAGGATCTCAAGGCCTGGATTGCAGATAAGTCCGGTGGAGCAGACAAGGAAGAAGGACAGATAGATTAGGACATAACTTCCTGTTCTTCCTTGTTGTTTTTGTAAACTCCAGCTCTCATAATAAGAATATTTCCTTTGTCCCATTTCACTTGTAAATTTCACTTTGCGCACAGTTTTTCTTCTTCCATAAAATTTACTGAAATAACTCCAAGTGTAAGGTCGGGGCTTAAGCAAAGTGTGGCCCGAACGGTCTTTGCCAAATAACTTTGAACCTCACCCAGTTTATTAAGCTAGGAAAGCCCCAACAATACCGTAAGATCCCACTTGAGTCCGTCCAATGGAATGCCGAGATTCTGGCGCAGTGCCATGGTTCTTCATGAGTCCCGTGGCATGTTCTTAGCCAAAGCCCCGGTTCTTAAGATAGTCCCAAGACGGGCTCTGGCTCGCACTCAACCGGTTAATTCTGTCCTGGTTTCTAGCTGTGGATTAAGTTTAATGAAGCAAGGGCTATCTCTAAGTGATGAGTGCCGTTTGGCCAAGGAAATTGAGTTCGTAGTGAGTTCTGGGAGTATACGATTCATCAAAGCACTCGGCAAGCGTGGAAGCAACTGACTTGTCAGAGCGGTCACACAACTTGGGAGCCTTGGGGATGATCGCTACAGTCACCAGTCCAAACTCGTCCAGAAAGTCCAACTCCAAGATCGGTCCCTCATAGTTAGAAATACTTTGTATTGCATTCATTTGTAAACTTATTCAAGCTTATGAAACGTTTTAAAGTTCAGAATTACCATATAAGTCAAGCGCTTTATATGAAATAACGCCTTAAGTTCAGTACATTCCAGGTTCGGGGGATCTCATCACCATCTAAATCTTCGAGCTTATAAGCCCCAGCACCCAGGTTCTTCTTGACCCGATAGGGTCCCTCCCAATTTCTGTCCAGCTTCCCCACATTTCTCTGAACCCTTACGTTCCTGAGAACGAGGTCGCCTTCTGAGAATTCCCTGGGCACAACTCGTTTGTTGTGAGCTCGCTCCATTGTTCTTTGATAAGCACACATGCGTGCATAAATGGCGTTTCTCTTCTCTTCAATCATCTCCAAATCCAGAGATCTTCGCTCATTATTCAAATGCTCATCATACTGGGTTATCCGAGGGGATCTTATGGCCACCTCCACTGGACTGACCGCTTCAGTTCCATACACCAAAGAAAATGGAGATTCCTGGGTCGTTGAGCGGGGTGTGGTGCGGTAAGCCCATAATACCTCGTAGATATGATCGGGCCAATTCCCCCCTAAATCCTCCAACTTGGTTTTCAACCCCTTCAGGATAACTTTGTTGGAGACCTCAGTGAGACCGTTGGTCTGGGGGTGGGCCACCGATGAGAAATGTTGAGCGATACCCAGTTTAATGCAAAGATCCCGAACGGCTTTACCGCGGAATTGAAGTCCATTGTCCGATACAAAAGCTCGAGGTACCCCGAAACGGCTTATGATGTTCCTCCATAGGAAGTGCTTCACCACCTTTTCAGAAATGGTAGCAACCGCTTCGGCCTCGATCCACTTTGTGTAGTACTCTACTGCCACTATGCAAAACTTGCGCTGCTGGACCGATCGGGGGAACGGTCCCAAGATATCAATTCCCCACCTGTCAAATGGACAGGGGAGTGGGGTCATCGATAAAGGTGCCCCTGGCAATTGAGGGACTGGAGAATGATGTTGGCAAACAGCGCAGCGTCTTGTGTACTTCTTTGCATCCTCAAGGAGCGTTGGCCAGAAATAACCAGCTCTCACGATACGATGATATAGGGATCGGGCTCCAGAATGTATTCCGCATATCCCCTCATGAACATACGTCATGACGGCTTCAGCCTCCAGAGGGGATAGGCATCGCAAGAGCGGTCCCTCAAAGCTTTTCTTGAATAGGTTCCCTTCGTTGAGAACATATCGTGTCGCCCGGGTTTCAATCTTCCTGGCTTCTGATGCATCGTCTGGTAGATGACCGTTGGTCAAGTATTTGACAAAGGGGGTCATCCACGTGGCAGCTTCTAGGGGGCCAATGGCGTTGATCTTTAAATCTTGGAGTTCGTGGCACAGGGCTCCCACCTCATCAAATGACTGTTCGGTCACCGGGATATCGACCGAAGGTCTATCCTGAATATGGACCGATACCGTGCCTGGTCCAATGTCTGGTAAGCCTGCAGCCAGTCTGGCTAGTGCATCAGCCACCTTGTTTTGTTCTCTAGGCACGTGGTCGAGTGAGAACTCCCGAAACCTCTTTGCCAACTCCAAGACCTTTGCATGATATAATTTCATGGTTGGCTCATGCACCTCGAATCTTCCTGCGAATTGCTCCACCACCAGCTTGGAGTCTGAGAACATTCGCACTTTACCAACTCCCATCCTTTGAGCTAGGGTCATCCCCGACAATACGGCTTCGTATTCCACCACGTTGTTCGTCCCAGAGAACGAGAACTTGACCGCTGAGTGGATTACGTCGCCCTGAAGTGTAGTGAAGGTGATGCCCGCTCCTCTGCCTCCGAAGGTTGATCCATCAACGTATATGACCCACCGGTCGTCCTCTTGGTTTAAGAATATAAGCGATCGGGTCATCTCGACCACGAAATCCGCAAGGACTTGAGCTTTGATGGCCCTTCGGGGAACGAATTCCAGGTACATGGAGCTGATCTTGATCTTCCATTTAGCCAACCTCTCGTTTGAATCTGCCTGGCTCAATACTGCCTTTAAAGGCTGATCGGTATACACATACACCTTGCGGCCTTCGAAGTAATGCTTAAGCTTTGCTATCGCTTTCTGCAAGGCCAACATGAATTTCTCCAGGGTTGTGTATCTTGTTTCAGCTGGTACCAAGGAATGGCTAACGTAGTAAACGGGCCGATGAATATCATCCCCGATGGTTACCAGCGCTGCGCTGACTGCGGCTTCCGACACGGCCAGGTACAGTCCTAAGGGTTCATGACACGTCGGGCTCACCATGACCGGAGGAGTGCTCAAATAAGTCTTCAAGTCGGAAAATGCCCGATCGCACTCCTCGGTCCAGCCAAGATGGCTGGCCTTTCTCAATGTCCTGAAAAAGGGTAAAGCCCGATCAGTAGATCTTGAAATGAACCTGCTTAATGCCGCCAAGCGGCCAGTCAGCCTTTGGAATTCTCGCTTGTTTCTTGGAGGTTGCATATCCACAATAGCTTGGACTTTCTCCGGATTGACCTCAATGCCTTTCTCAGAAACGTAATATCCAAGAAACTTGCCACTTCGAATCCCGAAGCAACACTTGTTTGGATTCAGTTTGAGTTTATATTTGCGGCATACTTCGAAACAGCGAGACAAGTAAGGAATATGGTCTTCATCATTCATTGACTTGACAATCATATCATCAACATACACTTCCATAATATGGCCTATCAACTCCCTAAAGATCTTGTTGACTAGCCTTTGGTATGTTGTTCCGGCGTTCTTCAAGCCAAAAGGCATAACCTCGTAGCAGTAAACACCGTCTTCTGTCATGAATGATGACTTCTTTTGATCCTCCTTAGCAAGGAAGATCTGGTGGTACCCGGAGTAAGCATCCATGGTACTCATCATGGTGCTGCCGGCCACAGCGTCCACCAATCGGTCAATATGTGGCAGCGGGAATGGGTCCGACTCGCAACTCTTGTTGACGTCGGTGAAATCCACGCACATCCTCCACTTCCCGTCCGCCTTGGAGACCACTACTGGGTTTGCCACCCACTCAGTGTAATGGATCTCCCTGATGAAGCCCGACCGCAGCAGCTTGTTCACCTCTGCCCGGATGATCTCGATCTTCTCAGGAGAATAGCGTCTCCTTTTTTGCCTTATCGGCTTGATTCCGGGTTCGGTGTTGATCCGATGCTCACACTCGGACCGATCAATCCCCGGAACATCGTCCGGGGTCCAGGCGAAGATATCCACATTGCTCCTTAGCAATTGGACCAGCTCTTCTTCAAAGATCGGGGCCAGATGTGCCCCGATGCGCGTGGTCTTGGTGGAATCATCCTCCACCAAGTTGATTGTCTTGAACCCCNCTGATCCTCATTATTTTCTTTTTGCAGATTCTACTGACACCATGTCCGCGAACCGATTAGCTGCTGTGGCTGCTGCGTCAAAAGCCAAAAAGGAGGCCCATCTGCAGGCCACAAAGTCCAAACCTCGCGTGGCTGTCTGGCCATCAAGGTCGTCCGGGAGTTCCAGCAGCCACATACCCGAGCCCCGATCCATGGATGAGGTGGACGAGGTTATCTCTAAGAGGATACGATCATTAGGCCTTCCTGCCATGTATAGGATCGGGAAAAATTCCCCTCTAGATCTTAACGTCGTGCGGTTATTGCTGTAGGGGTCGATTCAGGTGGAGGATGTCCGCCCCTCGTCCAGTTTAGGGGATAGGGCGCAGAGACCATCGGCTTCTGCGTCAACAAGCAAGCGGGGCCCCGAAGAGGAGGCCCCGAAGCAGTACAAAAGGCTGCGGTCAACGGTCAGCAGGCCCGATCCCCACGAAAGGGGTCACTATCGGGGATAAACCGGCCCCGTCCTCGTCCAACCCAGAGGCCATTCGCTGGGCGATCCAGGAGATGGTGACCTCTGTCTTCAAGGCCCGGGGACCAAAGAGGGTTCCCCATCATGGAAGGATGCCACGCTTGGACCGTTTGAACGGGGAGCTGCTTGGAGCGGGCACAGAGCTGTCCTTGGCTGCCTCAAAGGCGGGGGAGGCCCAAGCAGCAGCAAACTCTGCCACGGCCCGAGTTTTGGAGCTGGAGCGTCAGATACAAGAGTTATCTGACGAGAGTAACAGGCTCCTTCTGCAATCCCAAGATGAGAAGACGGCCTTGAAAGAAGAGTGGGAAGCGCTCAAAGAAGACATGGCCAGAGTTCAAGGGTCAACGGAAAGCGCGGTTCGGGAAGCCCTATTGGGTTTTGCCCGATCGCCATTGATGTTTGCTTTAGCGGCAAATGTCTATGGACCGAACGTCTCCCAATACATGGACAACATGAAGGACCAAATAGTTAGCAAGTTTGGTCTGGATCCCGAAGACGAACGTTGGGAGACACTTGACCCGCTGACCAAGGACGACAACTTCTGTGAGATCCCCGAACTGGACGAACCCCCGCTAGATACAGATCCCAACTATCCACTCTTTGACCTGATGGAGAGATCGGTCAACGAGATAGTTGAAGAAAGGGAGAAAAAGCTGGAGGATCTCAAGGCCTGGATTGCAGATAAATCTGGTGGAGCAGACAAGGAAGAAGGGCAGATAGATTAGGACATAACTTCCTTTTCTTCCCTGTTGTATTTGTAAACTCCAGCTCTCTTAATAAGAATGCTTCTTTTGTCCATTCTCAACTGTAAATTTTACTTTGCGCACAGTTTTCCTTCTTCCATAAAATTCACCGAAATAATTCCAAGTGTAAGGTCGGGGCTTAAGCCGAGTGTGGCCCGCACGATCTTCACCAAATAACTTCGAACTTCATCAAGTTTATTAAGCTAGGAAAACCCCGACCATACCATGAGATCTCGCTTGAGTCCGTCCAACGGAATGTCAAGATTCTGGCGTAGTGCCATGGTTCTTCATGAGTCCCGTGACATGTTCTCTGCCAAAGCCCCGGTTCTTAAAATAGTCCCATGGCGGGCTCTGGCTCGCATTCAACAGGTTAATTCTGTCCTGGTTTCTTGTTGTAGATCAAGTTTAATGAAGCAAGGGCTACCTCTAGGTGATGAGTGCCGTTTGGAGAAAGAATTGAGTTCGTAGTGAGTTCTGGGAGTATACGATTCATCTAAGCACTCGGCAAGCATGGAAACAACTGACTTGTCAGAGCGGTCATACAAAACTTGGGAGCCTTGTGGATGATCGCTACAGTCACCAGTCCAAACCCGTCCAGAAAATCTAACTCCAAGATCGGTCCATCATAGCTAGAAATACTTTGTATTGCATTCATTTGTAAACTTATTCAAGCATATGAAACGTTTTAAAGTTCAGAATTACCATATATGTCAAACGCTTTATATGAAATAACGCCTTAAGTTCAGTACATTCCAAGTTCGGGGGATCTCATCTCCATCCAAATCTTCGAGCTTATAGGCCCCAGCGCCCAGGTTCTTCTTGACCCGATAGGGCCCTTCCCAATTTCTGTCCAGCTTCCCCACATTTCTCTTAACCCTTACGTTCCTGAGAACAAGGTCGCCTTCTGAGAATTCCCTGGGCACAACTCGTTTGTTGTGAGCTCGCTCCATTGTTCTTTGATAAGCACACATGCGTGCATAAATGACGTTTCTCTTCTCTTCAATCATCTCCAAATCCAAAGATCTTCGCTCATTATTCAAATGCTCATCATACTGGGTTATCCGAGGGGATCTTATGGCTACCTCCACTGGACTGACCGCTTCAGATCCATACACCAAAGAAAATGGAGACTCCTGGGTCGTTGAGCGGGGTGTGGTGCGGTAAGCCCATAATACCTCGTAGATGTGATCGGGCCAATTCCCCCCTAAATCCTCCAACTTGGTTTTCAACCCTTTCAGGATAACTTTGTTGGAGACCTCAGTTAAACCGTTGGTCTGGGGGTGGGCCACCGATGAGAAGTGTTGAGCGATACCCAGTTTAATGCAAAGATCCCGAACGGCTTTACCGCGGAATTGAAGTCCATTGTCAGATACAAAGGCTCGAGGTACCCCAAAACGGCTTATGATGTTCCTCCATAGGAAATGTTTTACCACCTTTTCAGAAATGACGGCAACCGCTTCGGCCTCGATCCACTTTGTGTAATATTCCACTGCCACTATGCAAAACTTGGCTGCTGGACCGATCGGGGGAACGGTCCCAGGATATCAATTCCCCACCTATCAAATGGGCAAGGGAGTGGGGTCATCGATAACGGCACCCCCGGTATTTGAGGGACTGGAGAATGATGTTGGCAAACAGCGCAGCGTCTTGTGTACTTCTTTGCATCCTCAAGGAGCGTTGGCCAGAAATAACCAGCTCTTACGACACGATGATATAGAGATCGGGCTCCAGAATGTATTCCGCATATCCCCTCATGAACATAAATCATGACGGCTTCAGCCTCCAGAGGGGATAGGCATCGCAAGAGCGGTCCCTCAAAGCTTTTCTTGAATAAGTTCCCTTCATTGAGAACANGGCAACCGCTTCGGCCTCGATCCACTTTGTGTAATATTCCACTGCCACTATGCAAAACTTGCGCTGCTGGACCGATCGGGGGAACGGTCCCAGGAAATCAATTCCCCACCTGTCAAATGGGCAAGGGAGTGGGGTCATCGATAAAGGCACCCCCGGTATTTGAGGGACTGGAGAATGATGTTGGCAAACAGCGCAGCGTCTTGTGTACTTCTTTGCATCCTCAAGGAGCGTTGGCCAGAAATAACCAGCTCTTACGACACGATGATATAGAGATCGGGCTCCAGAATGTATTCCGCATATCCCCTCATGAACATAAATCATGACGGCTTCAGCCTCCAGAGGGGATAGGCATCGCAAGAGCGGTCCCTCAAAGCTTTTCTTGAATAAGTTCCCTTCGTTGAGAACATATCGTGTCGCCCGGGTTTCAATCTTCCTGGCTTTTGATGCATTATCTGGTAGATGACCGTTGGTCAAATATCTGACAAAAGGGGTCATCCACGTGGCAGCTTCTAGAGGTCCTATGGCATTGATCTTTAAATCTTGGAGTTCGTGGCATAGGGCTCCCACCTCATCAAATGACTGCTCGGTCACAGGGATATCGACCGAAGGTCTATCCTGAATATGGACCGATACCGTGCCTGGTCCAATGTCTGGTAAGCTCGCAGCCAATTTGGCTAGTGCATCAGCCACCTTGTTTTGTTCTCTAGGCACGTGGTCGAGTGAGAACTCCCGAAACCTTTTTGCCAACTCCAAGACCTTTGCATGATATAACTTCATGGTTGGCTCATGCACCTCGAATCTTCCTGCGAATTGCTCCACCACCAGCTTGGAGTCTGAGAACATTCGCACTTTACCAACTCCCATCTTTTGCGCTAAGGTCATCCTCGACAATACGACTTCGTATTCCACCACGTTGTTTGTCCCAGAAAATGAGAACTTGACCGCGGAGTGGATGACGTCGCCCTGAAGAGTAGTGAGGGTGATGCCCGCTCCCCTGTTCCCGAAGGTTGATCCATCAACATATATGACCCACCGGTCGTCCTCTTGATTTAAAAATATAAGCGATCGGGTCATTTCGACCACGAAATCTGCAAGAACTTGAGCTTTGATGGCCCTTCGGGGAACCAATTCCAGGTACATGGAGCTGATCTTGATCTTCCATTTAGCCAACCTCTCGTTTGAATCTGCCTGGCTTAATACTGCCTTTAAAGGCTGATCGGTATACACATACACCTTGCGGCCTTCGAAATAATGCTTAAGCTTTGCTATCGCTTTCTGCAAGGCCAACATGAATTTCTCCAGGGTTGTGTATTTTGTTTCAGCTGGTACCAAGGAATGGCTAACGTAGTAAACGGGCCGATGAATATCATCCCCGATGGTTACTAGCGCTGCGCTGACTGCGGCTTCCGACACGGCCAGATACAATCCTAAGGGTTCATGACACGTCGGAATCACCATGACCGGAGGAGTGCTCAGATAAGTCTTCAAGTCGGAAAAAGCCCGATCGCAATCCTCGGTCCAGCCAAGGTGGCTGGCCTTTCTCAATGTCCTGAAAAAGGGTAAAGCCCGATCAGTAGATCTTGAAATGAACCTGCTCAGTGCCGCCAAGCGGCCAGTCAGCCTTTGGAATTCTCGCTTGTTTCTTGGAGGTTGCATGTCCACAATAGCTTGGACTTTCTCCGGATTGACCTCAATGCCTTTCTCAGAAACATAATATCCAAGAAACTTGCCACTTCGAATCCCGAAGCAACACTTGTTTGGATTCAGTTTGAGTTTATATTTGCGGCATACTTCGAAACAGCGAGACAAGTAAGGAATATGGTCTTCATCATTCATTGACTTGACAATCATATCATTAATATACACTTCCATAATATGGCCTATCAACTCCCTAAAGATCTTGTTGACTAGCCTTTGGTATGTTGCTCCAGTGTTCTTCAAGCCAAAAGGCATAACCTCGTAGCAGTAAACACCGTCCTCTGTCATGAATGATGACTTCTTTTGATCCTCCTTAGCAAGGAAGATCTGGTGGTACCCGGAGTAAGCATCCATGGTACTCATCATGGTGCTGCCGGCCACAGCGTCCACCAATCGGCCAATATGTGGCAGCGGGAACGGGTCTGACTCGCAACTCTTGTTGACGTCGGTGAAATCCACGCACATCCTCCACTTCCCGTCCGCCTTGGAGACCACTACTGGGTTTGCCACCCACTCAGTGTAATGGATCTCCCTGATGAAGCCCGACCGCAGCAGCTTGTTCACCTCTGCCCGGATGATCTCGATCTTCTCAGGAGAATAGCGTCTCCTTTTTTGCCTTATCTGCTTGATTCCGGGTTCGGTGTTGATCCGATGCTCACACTCGGACCGATCAATCCCAGGAACATCGTCCGAGGTCCAGGCGAAGATATCCACATTGCTCCTTAGCAATTGGACCAGCTCTTCTTCAAAGATCGGGGCCAGATGTGCCTCGATGCGCGTGGTCTTGGTGGAATCATCCTCCACCAAGTTGATTGTCCTGAACCCCACGGGTTCCATAGCCTGCCTCGGGTGCGGGGGCTCTTCGAGCAAATCCACCCAAGCTCTCTTGATAGGTGCCAACGTACGGCACGAGCTCATGTAGCACTGTCTTGCTACTTTTTGGTCCCCTTTAACAGAAACCACTCCATGAGTGGAGGGGAACTTGAGCATCATGTGGTAGGTGGAAGGGACTGCCTCAAACTTACTGAGGCCAGTCCGTCCGATAATGGCGTTGTAAGCCAGATCGACTTCAACGACTATAAACTCCAGGGTCTCCGATCGGTCCCTGCCCGATTCTCCTAGCGTGAGGGGGAAAAGAATCTTCCCGAATGGAATGACGCTCCTCTGGTCGAATGACCAGAGGGTGATGTTGGCAATCGGGAGGTCGTGGGCAGCGGCTCCTAGCATCTCCGCAACTTCACGCTTTATCAAGTTGCATGAAGCTCCGGTGTTAATCAGAATCCTGTGGAACCGCCGATCTGCTATAATTCCGATGATGATCAGAGGATCATCACATGGGTCGGAGACCCCTTCCCGGTCAGCTGCGGTAAAAGTAATATCTCCTCCAAAGGTGGAGGACCGCTCGGCCGACTCGTACTTCACTAGGGCTACAGATTCGGAGCTCTCGGGGAACTCCTCTCGTGCTGCCTTTTTTCGGTCCCTGACCGATTCGTTAATCCTTATTCCGCCGGAGATAACATAGATGTCTTCGGCGGCCTCCCTAGGCACCTCCTGATTAGGGGGAGGTTGGGTGCCCGTTTCGGCAGGTGGGGGAGCTGGCTGCTCCCTCCTATCTCCCTCATTTCGCGGGGCCCTGCCGCCTCGGCCCCGCCATCTCNGATCCATCAACATATATGACCCACCGGTCGTCCTCTTGATTTAAAAATATAAGCGATCGGGTCATTTCGACCACGAAATCCGCAAGGACTTGAGCTTTGATGGCCCTTCGGGGAACGAATTCCAGGTACATGGAGCTGATCTTAATCTTCCATTTAGCAAACCTCTCGTTTGAATCTGCCTGGCTTAATACTGCCTTTAAAGGCTGATCGGTATACACATACACCTTGCGGCCTTCGAAATAATGCTTAAGCTTTGCTATCGCTTTCTGCAAGGCCAACATGAATTTCTCCAAGGTTGTGTATCTTGTTTCACTGGTACCAAGGAATGGCTAACGTAGTAAACGGGCCGATGAATATCATCTCCGATGGTTACCAGCGCTGCGCTGACTGCGGCTTCCGACACGGCCAGATACAATCCTAAGGGCTCATGACACGTCGGGCTCACCATGACCGGATGAGTGCTCAAGTAAGTCTTCAAGTCGGAAAACGCCCGATCGCAATCCTCGGTCCAGCCAAGATGGCTGGCCTTTCTCAATGTCCTGAAAAAGGGTAAAGCCCGATCAGTAGATCT
Source organism: Utricularia reniformis (assembly GCA_009725065.1). Taxonomy (NCBI): domain Eukaryota; kingdom Viridiplantae; phylum Streptophyta; class Magnoliopsida; order Lamiales; family Lentibulariaceae; genus Utricularia; species Utricularia reniformis. The sequence goes on from RWGZ01000133.1 coordinate 23,070, forward strand.
TGAAATGAACCTGCTCAGTGCCGCCAAGCGGGCAGTCAGCCTTTGGAATTCTCGCTTGTTTCCTGGGGGTTGCATATCCACAATAGCTTGGACTTTCTCCGGGTTGACCTCAATGCCTTTCTCAGAAACGTAATATCCAAGAAACTTGCCACTTCGAATCCCGAAGCAACACTTGTTTGGATTCAGTTTTAGTTTATATTTGCGGCATACTTCGAAACAGCGAGACAAGTAAGGAATATGGTCTTCATCATTCATTGACTTGACAATCATATCATCAACATACACTTTCATAATATGGCCTATCAACTCCCTAAAGATCTTGTTGACTAGCCTTTGGTATGTTGCTCCGGCGTTCTTCAAGCCAAAAGGCATAACCTCGTAGCAGTAAACACCGTCTTCTGTCATGAATGATGACTTATTTTGATCCTCCTTAGCAAGGAAGATCTGGTGGTAACCGGAGTAAGCATCCATGGTACTCATCATGGTGTTGCCGACCACAGCGTCCACCAATCGGTTAATATGTGGCAGCGGGAACGGGTCCGACTCGCAACTCTTGTTGACGTCGGTGAAATCCACGCACATCCTCCATTTCCCGTCAGCCTTGGAGACCACTACTGGGTTTGCCACCCACTCAGTGTAATGGATCTCCCTGATGAAGCCCGACCGCAGCAGCTTGTTCACCTCTGCCCGGATGATCTCGATCTTCTCAGGAGAATAGCGTCTCCTTTTTTGCCTTATCGGCTTGATTCCGGGTTCGGTGTTGATCCGATGTTCACACTCGGACCGATCAATCCCCGGAACATCGTCCGGGGTCCAAGCGAAGATATCCACATTGCTCCTTAGCAATTGGACCAGCTCTTCTTCAAAGATCGGGGCCAGATGTGCCCCGATGCGCGTGATCTTGGTGGAATCATCCTCCACCAAGTTGATTGTCTTGAACCCCACGGGTTCCATAGCTTGCCTCGGGTGCGGGGGCTCTTCGAGCAAATCCACCCGAGCTCTCTTGATAGGTGCCAACGTACGGCACGAGCTCATGTAGCACTGTCTTGCTACGTTTTGGTCCCCTTTAACAGAAACCACTCAATGAGTGGAGGGGAACTTGAGCATCATGTGGTAGGTGGAAGGGACTGCCTCAAACTTACTGAGGCCAGTCCGTCCGATAATGGCGTTGTAAGCCAGATCGACTTCAACGACTATAAACTCCAGGGTCTCCGATCGGTCCCTGCCCGATTCTCCTAGCGTGAGGGGGAAAAGAATCTTCCCGCATGGAATGACGCTCCTCTGGTCGAATGACCAGAGGGTGATGTTGGTAATCGGGAGGTCGTGGGCAGCGGCTCCTAGCATCTTTATCAAGTTGCATGAAGCCCCGGTGTCAATCATAATCCTGTGGACCCGCCGATCTGCTATAATTCCGGTGATGATCAGAGGGTCATCACATGGGTCGGAGACCCCTTCCCGGTCAGCTGCGGTAAAAGTAATATATCCTCCAAAGGTGGAGGACCGCTCGGCCGACTCGTACTTCACTAGGGCTACAGATTCGGTGCTCTCGGGGAACTCCTCTCGTGATGCCCTTTTTCGGTCCCTGACCGATTCGTTGATCCTTATTCCGCCGGAGATAACATTGATGTCTCCGGCGGCCTCCCTAGGCACCTCCTGATTAGGGGGAGGTTGGGTGCCCGTTTCGGCAGGTGGGGGAGCTGGCTGCTCCCTCCTATCTCCCTCATTTCGTGGGGCCCTGCCGCCTCGGCCCCGCCATCTCCTTCTGCGGCCCTGGCCCCGGTGCTCCTGACCGGGCTGGCCCCTCTCCTGCTCGGGCTGGGGAGACCTTCGGTCTCCTGCCCGATCATTATAATGCCGGGGCTGACCCTGATTATCCCTCCCTCTCGGCCTGTGAAGATCGTCACCCTGGTGGCCCGCTCGAGGGGAGTCAGCTCGCTTGCCCTTTCGCTCATCGCGTTCGGGCATTTCCTTGTTCATTGCCGCTACTGTCTCTCGCAGTAGCGGGCATTTCAGAGTCGGGTGATCGCGGTTGTGATGCAACTCGCAATACACCCGATTATCCTCCTTCTTCGGAGGAGCGATCTTTTCGGCTACAGCAGCCATTTCCCGCGGCTGCCTCTTAGGGTAAGATACCCTATGGTCTCCTGCGGGATCAGAATTCCCGCCAGGCCTTCGATACCCCGCTCCCAGCGCTTCATCCACCTTGATGTACTTGTTGATTTTCTGAAAGAGCTTTCCCAAGGTGGATGGTGGGCTCTTCACAAGGCTGGCCGAAAGCCCACAAGGTCCCAAGACCTGTTGCAAGATATCGATTTTGTCACGGAGCTCCAACTTAGTACCCCGGGCGGTTCTATTGAACTTCTCCATAAAAGAGCGGAGACTCATTTTGGCCGAGATATACTTCATGTCGTATAGTTCCTGCCTGCTGCGAGGCGGTCCTACATTTGGAGCGAACTGTTCCGAGAAAGCCAGGATGAATCCGCCATACGACTGTATGGATCGGGCCGGCAAGTTCTTAAACCAGGTTCGGGCATCGCCCTGCAACCCCGCCGCGAAGATGCGACACTTCAATGAGACCCGAACGGTCCCCATCCTCAGCTCAAAATCTGCGACGTGATCAATTGGATCACCGTCGCCTCGGAATACGGGTAACCCCTCGGGGTTACGGTAGTATCGATTGGGGACTGCCGCCCAGATTTCTTCAGAGAACGGGAGCATCAAATCTCCCAACGCGGCGGATACACCTCCCGATTGTTGGGATGACGCCTGGGACATTTGTAGATTGCGCCACCAGTCGTCATCCTTACTTCGCTTGATCGGGGCATCCATGGCCCGATCGAAAAGTCTTGGATTGCGCTCCAGATCAGGATCGCAATCCATGTGCGTTCGCAGGGTCTCCAACTCCCTGGTAAGCTCGTCGATGCGTCTCTGCATCTGTTCCTGGCTCGCCCCAGGGACGGGAGTTGGAGTTCTAACCGGAGGAGGCGGAGTAGATTGGTATCTCGGCCTCCTCATTGTTATCCCACGCCTGGTAATCTCCTCTTCATCGGAGCTTGGTGCTTCAGGGTCACTCTCGTACCCTTTGTTGGCTGGAACAGGGCTTGTAATCGCCGGTGGTTCTGTTCCACTCCTCTCCGACGTAACTTCCAGAATAACTTTCCTAACAACAGCCTCCAGGTCCTGCAAGGAGAACGTTGAAGCTGGAACACTGCTGGGAAGCGTGTCACTATCGTTCGTCGAAGTCCCAGTTGCCATGCCTTTGATTATCCTATCCCGGGTAAAGACCTCAAATGGGAATTAAAACTCGTCCCCACGGACGGCGCCAAACTGTTGTGGTTCGATAACCGGGGGTGTCAACAGTCGACCGGTTCGTTGCAGGACGAACTCGGTTGTTATTTATTTAAGTGTGGAGAAGGTTGATGGTTCAAATGTAAAGGAGGCAAACAGATTTTTAGAGTGGAAAACCTCGGAGTCGAGGAAAAAACCACTTGGCTAAGGGCTGAAAGAAGTGTCCTCAGCCTGTTCATTAATCAAATTCATCATTGTACAACACATGTTTTGGATTGACCACATAGAGGGGGAAGATAATCGAAAATAAATCGAGAGTAAGTGGTAAAGCTCTAGCTTCCTGGAGAAAACCAAAATCGGAATCTTTTTCTCCTTCATTCTGTGTCCTTTTTATACTACTACTGTACTATGTACAGTAGGGTGTCCTTTTGCGCCTGTCCTTTGCTACTAGGTCGGCTAACGTCAGGCGAAACAGCCGCCGAGAATAGCCCCTGTAACTGCATGGCGCCGGTCCTTTCGGCACTGCCAGCCGGCTACTCTTTGGCTTCTAGCGGCTTACATCCATTGCCAAACCACGCTACTGACCAGTTTGTCGCGGGTTTTTGTCGCATATGACGCATGAGGATGGCCCGAAGTAGCGCCCGCAAGAAATGGACCGATCGGTCTGGGCGTATGTGGGGAGCTGGGCCCCACGGCTCGGGACCGATCGCTAAATGTGACCGATCGGGCCAAGCGATATAAATAGGCCCTCTGCTGATCTGGGCCTCCAAGTTCGGCTCACTTGCCTGGGCCGCCATGGCCCAGGCCGGTCCTTACCCTGTTCGGGATATCGGGTTGCGATGATCTCATCAATTACTTTTTGCTCTTTTAGTCCGTTTTCTACTTCCCGACACCTTATCCCTCATTGTTTCTTATCTAGACACTGTAATTAAACATTTTCTATCAGNGATTAGGGGGAGGTTGGGTGCCCGTTTCGGCAGGTGGGGGAGCTGGCTGCTCCCTCCTATCTCCCTCATTTCGCGGGGCCCTGCCGCCTCGGCCCCGCCATCTCCTTCTGCGGCCCTGGCCCCGGTGCTCCTGACCGGGCTGGCCCCTCTCCTGCTCGAGCTGGGGAGATCTTCGGTCTCCCGCCCGATCGTTATAATGACGGGGCTGACCCCGATTATCCCTCCCTCTCGGCCTGTGACGATCGTCACCCTGATGGCCCGCTCGAGGGGAGTCAGCCCGCTTGCCTTTTCGCTCATTGCGTTTGGGCTTTTCCTTGTTCATTGCCGCTACTGTCTCTCGTAGTAGCGGGCATTTCAAAGTCGGGTGATCGCGGTTGTGATGCAACTCGCAATACACCCGATTATCCTCCTTCTTCGGAGGAGCGATTTTTTCCGCTACAGCAGCCACTTCCCGCGGCTGCCTCTTAGGGTAAGATACCCTATGGTCGCCTGCGGGATCAGAGTTCCCGCCAGGCTTTCGATACCCCGCTCCCAGCGCTTCATCCACCTTGATATACTTGTTGATTTTCTGAAGGAGCTTTCCCAAGGTGGATGGTGGGCTCTTCACAAGGCTGGCCGAAAGGCCGCAAGGTCCCAAGACCTGTTGCAAGATATCGATTTTGTCACGGAGCTCCAACTTAATACCCCGAGCGGTTCTATTGAACTTCTCCATAAAAGAGCGGAGACTCATTTTGGCCGGGATATACTTCATGTCGTATAGTTCCTGCCTGCTGCGAGGCGGTCCTACGTTTGGAGCGAACTGTTCCGAGAAAGCCAGGATGAATCCGCCATACGACTGTATGGATCGGGCCGGCAAGTTCTTAAACCAGGTTCGGGCATCGCCCTGCAACCCCGCCGCGAAGATGCGGCACTTCAATGAATCAGAGGCCCGAACGGTCCCCATCCTCAGCTCAAAATCTGCGACGTGATCAATTGGATCACCGTCGCCTCGGAATACGGGTAACCCCTCGGGGTGACGGTAGTAGCGATCGGGGACTGCCGCCCAGATTTCTTCAGAGAACGGGAGCATCAAATCTCCCAACGCGGCGGATACGCCTCCCGATTGTTGGGATGACGCCTGGGCCATTTGTAGATTCCGCCACCAGTCGTCATCCTTACTTCGCTTGATCAGGGCACCCATGGCCTGATCGAAAGTCCTGGATTGGGCTCCAGATCAGGATCGCAATCCCTGTGCGTTCGTAGGGCCTCCAACTCCCTAGTAAGCTCGTCGATGCGTCTCTGCATCTGTTCCTGGTTCGTCCCAGGGACGGGAGTTGGAGTTCTAACCGGAGGAGGCGGAGTGGATTGGTATCTCGGCCTCCTCATTGTTATCCCACGCCTGGAAATCTCTTCTTCATCGGAGCTTGGTTCTTCATGGTCGCTCTAGTACCCTCTGATGGCTGGAACAGGGCTTGTAATAGCCGGTGGTTCTGTTCCACTCCTCTCCGACGTAACTTCCAAAATAACTTTCCTAACAACATCCTCCAGGTCCTGCAAGGAGAACGTTGAAGCTGGAACACTGCTGGGAAGCGTGTCACTATCGTTCGTCGAAGTCCCAGTTGCCATGCATTTGATTATCCTATCCCGGGTAAAGACCTCAAATGAGAATTAAAACTCGTCCCCACGGACGGCGCTAAACTGTTGTGGTTCGAAAACCGGGGGTGTCAACAGTCGACCGGTTCGTTGCAAGACGAACTCGGTTGTTATTTATTTAAGTGTGGAGAAGGTTGATGATTCAAAGGTAAAGGAGGCAAACATATTTTTAGAGTGGAAAACCTCGGAGTCGAGGAAAAAACCACTTGGCTAAGGGCTGAAAAAAGTGCCCTCAGCCTGTTCACTAATCAAATTCATCATTGTACAATACATGTTTATGATTGACCACAAGGAGAGGGAAGATAATCGAAAATAAATCGAGAGTAAATTATAAAGCTCAAGCTTCCTGGAGAAAACCAAAATCGGAATCGACCTCTTTTCTCCTTCCCTCTGTGTCCTTTTTATACTACCACTGTACTATGTACAGTAGGGTGTCGTTTTGCGCCTGTCCTTTGCTACTAGGTCGGCTAACGTCAGGCGAAACAGCCGCCGGGAATAGCCCCTGTAACTGCATGGCGCCGGTCCTTTCGGCGCTGCCAGCCGGCTACTCTTTGGCTTCTAGCGGCTTACATCCATTGCCAAACCACGCTACTGACCAGTTTGTCGCGGGTTTTTGTCGCATATGACGCATGAGGATGGCCCGAAGTAGCGCCTGCAAGAAATGGACTGGTCGGTCTGGGCGTATGTGGGGAGCTGGGCCCCACGGCTCGGGACCGATCGCTAAATGTGACCGATCGGGCCAAGCGATATAAATAGGCCCTCTGCTGATCTGGGCCTCCAAGTTCGGCTCACTTGCCTGGGCCGCCATGGCCTAGGCCGGTCCTGACCCTGTTCGGGATATCGGGTTCCGATGATCTCATCATTAAGCATAAGAGCGAGTTAAAGAATCATACTCAAATTCGACATGTGTAAATGTGTTAATTTCACTGCATCTTTTGCAATATTTTCATACCGGTTCGGAATTACGTACCGGTCTGGACCGGTATGAGTGGTACAATCGGTATACCGGTCGGTACCAAATTTTATTTTATTTTATTTTTAAAAAATTAATATTTAATTAGTTTTTTAGAATCAGACTCGAAAAAACCCTGAAATCGACCCGAATATCCGATATCGGGCGGTACGAAACAAATTACCGATACCGAACGAAATTTGACGTCGATATACCATCTAATATGAAAATAGTGATATTTTGTATACAAACATTTACACCGCACTCTTCCCGCCCTTTAATTCTTGTTTTCCTAATGTGGTCCCACTCATTAATTGTCTTAACAAGTAGATAAATTATTAATTAATAGGATATGCAATAATGCTATACCTATTTTCAATAATTTGTCAATTTTGTTATTATAATAATTATGATTCGTAAAACATGTTAGAGACAAATTATGTCTATTTTTGTAAAGTTTGACCAAATTAGTACTTGAATTTTAATGTATATATTAAAATATATTTTTAATTTTATCAAAACCACTACTAGATCTCTTGAGAACTAAGTTCAAATATCATGATCAATTTTATTTAATTATGTAAACTTTGAGTATCAATGTTGTAAACAATGTAATTTTGGAATTACAAATGCTCAAATAAGTATTAATGATTAAACTTTTATGACATGTGATTGCTATATTGGAGATACATATTCTGTTTATTTTGTTATGCGATTAGAATAGTGATGAGACGCAATGAGATTTTCAAATCGTGATTTTAACGCACACAAAACAATTATCAAAATCACAGCACGTTTATTACTAAATAATTACGATTTCATCACCGCTATTAAAATAATTGTGATTTTCTCGAGATTTAAAAATCAATAATTTAACTTACTTCTAATAATTAAGTATGATGTATTTAATAAATTATATTTTGTGATAGCTGACACAGATGTGGTCCCCACCATTCTTATTTATTACTATATATTTTTTATTCAAAACCCTTAAGAAAAATGATTAAGTGAAGATTAAATCCTTAACTACTAGTTATATAAGTACAATTAATAATAATTTATTATTATTTTTCTTATATAAAAAATGGTGGTGGGCCAATTTACATGAGAATGGGCTATAAACTAATTATGGGCTTTCCGTATATATGGCCCGCATGTCCCGTTACCATTATTTCATTTTTCTAATTAAAAACTAATAATATATATATTTATTAAGAACTATATTTTATTTCATCGCTAGGGTCTGTTTATTTTATTTTTACAGCGGTAAGTGCGGGTGAGGAAAGAGGCGAGGAATGGATATGGCGGTGGACGGCGGAAATCCGACGCGGATAATGGTCATCAATGGATGAGTAGCAGAGAATTTACTACAACTTTTCTAGATTTAAACTCTTTTTTCTTCACGTTGATGTTTCTGATATCGGTGGTATGAGCATTAGACTACTGATTTGATTTTTAGAAATATTTTTTAATCCTAGAATCTGTCCGTTATTGGTCTTGATATGTGTGTTCTGGTATTGGAGATGATCCTTTGGCGCCTGTAGTGAATAATTGATGGTATATGTTTATTACTTCGACTTGTCTCTTTCAACAATTTATGTACATTGAGGAATCAATTAATTCATGTTCTTATTCTAGAATCGTGCCATGTTTTGCTTCTTTATCAGTGTAAAGGGTGATTTGTGATTCTTAAGTTTGGATTTTAATATAATGTTATTGATCTGGATTAGGAAAAGTAATTTTGGATTTAGTTTTGCTAAAGTAGCCTAATGTTTTGCAGGCTTTTGACAGCACTGGTACTTCTGTGGCTTCCCACGCTAATTCTAACAGTGAGGAACACAGAGAAAGGACAGGGGGCATCAACATCTGGATCACTTTATCAAGCAAAGCAATGAGTTGGGGTAAAAATAAAGTTATGCATCTCCAACAATTTGCAGCATTGTTTTGCATCCATTTGGTCTTGACATTGTCACTCATTTTGTATAAATCAGTTAGGGTTCTAAAATACCATTAAAATTAGCAAAAAGGCAGTCCAAGAGAATTGCAGAAAAAGAAAAAATGAAAAGGAACTCAGTTTCCCACTTCAAATACCAGTCTTTTATGACTGGTGAGTGGTGACTTACCTGTCCCTTCATAATACATTGTATATTTCTTATTGCATTGGAGATATAATTCCTAATGTTATTGCATTAATGGTTCTATAATTGCTGTTCATGTATTTTTTTAGGTCGCATGCGAAGCTTGGACTAGAATTAGATCCTAATGAAGTAATATACCATGAGGTGAAACGGGTGCAGCCAGAATTTCTTGTGGTTGGTAGCAGAGGCTTTGGTCCTTTTCAAAAGTATAGGGCTTAGGATAAGTCCCGCTTAGAGTATTAAGTTTTGAAACTTGGTTAGTACTTGGGTGATGATGCTTCACTATACTCATCACTGTTTCTATGACAGTCTCTTATATTATAATACAATAACTGTGTTCTGCATTGTGTTCCACATTATTGTCAATGAAAAATGGTACTTAACTGGTACATATCCTTATGTTTTCCACAGGCATGGTTCTGTTGTACTTATCATTCTATGTACATGATGAGGCTACTTTTCCAGTGTAATGCAATTCTGTTCTTATACTACTTTTCAATGTAGAATTTCTGGATTGAGAAACTTATAAGCAACTCTATTATTGTGTAATCACTGCTAATATTTGATGATTGTTGTCCAAACAGTTGCAATCTCATGGACACGAAAGAGGTGAAGTTTGATGCAATGAATCAGAAAACCTGAGGAACAGTAAGCACATGTATATTGTCTGTAAACAAGCTGATTCAGTTATTACCAAGCATAAGATTTCCTGACAATAAAATGTCTTTCATAGATTGTGGAGATATATTTATACTATCATAAGATGACCAGAAGAAAGTAAACTGACCTAAACAAGTGACTTATAGAAGAACAAAGACGAAGGAATTGATTGCTATTCAAACTAAGGACTCAGCTTACTTCTTTGTGTCTTTCAGCCAGAACTCTGACTTTATCGCTAGCTGTTTCCACACTCTCCATGAGACACTTCATTTCATCCTTCAAGCCAGATTTCTCTGCCATTGAAAATTTTGAATGGTAGTTCTCTAGAATCGCTCCCATAATATCAAATTTCTGTCTTATAAGTTGAACATCTGACATGAAGTCATCAATCTGTTTTTCATGACTGGATTCGGCAGATGTTGCTTTGGTTGAGCAGGGTTTTTTAGGATCTGAGGATGCAGAACGAGGTTGCAACCAGTAGTTGACATTATCACCAAATGGATTGTCAGTGACAGCTGACTTGAAGGCTGTTTGTGCATTAGCTTCCTTGTTATAGACAACTTGAACCAAGTGAGATTCCTTGATCACGTTGGTTTCTTCTACATTCAAGTTCCCATACTTGATGAAAATCTTCACGATTTCTTCCTTAACAGGCAACGGAGTTCTTGGTGTGAATGACAGGATAAGTGAAGTGTGCCCTTCCTTAACCCCATGTAGTGTTTCTTCTGCTTTCTCAGGTATGGAAGAAGCATTTATCTTTCTTTGCTTCTTTGGAGAAGATTTAACTGAAGCCAATTTGGTTCTTTTTGCAGTGACATTATCTTCTTCACTTCCAAGCTCCAATGTTGATGATTCTCTCTTCTTACCAGTCATCCATTTCTGATATATTTCATTATCTTCACCATGTGCATAGATTGAGCTTCTAAAAGCCGATATAAATGCAACTACTACATCAACAGTACCCTCCTTGCTCAAATACATCGGATCAATAGCTGCGATTCGGGTTCCCAGTAGAACTTCATTCACAGACGTTGTCACATCAGATGAGGAGAAGCTCATTTTCGCATCATCACCAGCCTGTTTCTCATTCGACAAATCGTTAACAACAGAGTTCTCATGAAATGCTGAAACACTTTCAGAAGCATTATGATCTCCATCATTCTGGTAATCTGTCTTCGGAGTTTTGACCAATTCGGATTCTCGAAAACTCGAACTTCCAATCCTCCATGTAGGAGATATGTATGGAGGAGACAAATACTTGCTCTTCTTTCTTTCCCTAGGAGTTGATGCACTCTCCGATTCTTGTATGCCTTTGCTGGAATCATTTTCGACAGATATTTCATTAGGTTTTGCTGCAGATCTACCGTCTTTTACGCCAACTTCAATACGTAAAGTTGTCTTTCTTCCTGTTTTCGAAGCCTTGCTAAGAATCACATCAGGTGACTCAGAAACCTCGAACTTTCTCGTATTACCGCTGTTCCCTTTTGATGAAGATGAAGACTTTCTCGAATCTGTTCTCTCCTTAACAGGGGCTTTCTTCTTGCTCTTGATGTTATTGACATCATAATTTTCTCTCATTAGATCAGCTACGCTCTTCTGCTTCCTTCTGTGATATATCCTATCAGTCGTAGGCTCCTGTGTCTTTACGTCGTTAACTTCCGGAGGAGCCTACGACTGATAGGATATATCACAGAAGGAAGCAGAAGAGCGTAGCTGATCTAATGAGAGAAAATTATGATGTCAATAACATCAAGAGCAAGAAGAAAGCCCCTGTTAAGGAGAGAACAGATTCGAGAAAGTCTTCATCTTCATCAAAAGGGAACAGCGGTAATACGAGAAAGTTCGAGGTTTCTGAGTCACCTGATGTGATTCTTAGCAAGGCTTCGAAAACAGGAAGAAAGACAACTTTACGTATTGAAGTTGGCGTAAAAGACGGTAGATCTGCAGCNTCAAGTTACCCTTTCCGAGGCCAAGGGCATTCCGGAATCCTTTTCCGGGGGCTATTACTGCCTTCTCAATGCCTGCGGGCTCATCGACGAATCTTCCACGGTCACCTAGTGCTCCAATGGCTCCAAGGAGATTGAAGAGGATGAAGAAGAGAAGAAGTGGCTCAGCTTCATAGATTGGAATTCCAGTTTCTAGATTTAGTTGAGCCAGGATACCTTTCCCTGTTACTGCTTCTCCTAGTAGAGATGCCTAATTTTGGAATCCATACAATTTATAAATGTTAGAAATATTATCTCATATCACTTCTGCAGATAGGAAAAATCTAGTTTATAAATTATAAGGGATGTAATACTACAAGTAATTGGTTGTAAAGCATTTTCAAATCCGTCATTCAATGTGATTCACTTCTTTTATGGATTAGACTACACTGATATTCTCCCTACATATTGAATCATGAATTTCTATATAGTATCAGAACTGAAGGGTGGGTTTCGGGCTGTTCCATACATTTTTAGATAAAAAAAACTCGAATAGAAAAGCGCATCGGACCTATGAGACAAAAATATATCGATCTATAATTCGAACATTATCGAATACAATAAATCAAGTCTGAATCGAACCAAGACTAGTTCAACTTGATGGGGAGTGTTGAAATATTATCCTATATCGGTTGTGGAAATATGAAAAAATATAGTTCATAAAAGATGTGATAACACATGTAATTGATTTGTCATGCCTTTACAATGTAATTCTCATTCTCTTATTATGAATTGTGCTACACCTACAGTCTTCTCTCTATCATCAATTTCTATAATAAATGCAACAAGCTAAACCAGCAAATTTCCCTGTTTCTCACGCAAGAACTACATGTTCCCAAGTAGAATTGACTGATAAAATGAACAAAACAAGATTTAGTTATGAAAGCTTACCGCAAAACCAATCATGGCTACACGACCAACAAAGAGTTCGTTCTGCTTTGTGAAGCCGATTCCTCCAGATGTTCCAAATATACCGTCTTCGACCTTAGGTTTCTCTTTCTCCACCTGAGGAATCATAATTACTCCTAATCCAGACACTGGAATTACATAAATGTTAAGTAGGAGATGAATACCTTCTTGGCCGGAGGCGCCTTTGCCTTAGATTTGAAAATGGCGACAATTGAGCCCGATCGATTAGGAGACGGCGGAAGAAGAACTGTTCGTGGAATTATTAGCGTTGAGTAAAAAGACTTGGAGTTGAGATTTTGCGCGCAATGAAGAGTTGTGTTTGCAGTGAGCAGCATTGTCTGCGCCATTGATTGGAGTTGGAGAATGAAGGTCGAAGATTGTTACGTCTGAGATTACACTTACAGTGCAGTGCAGTGCAGTGCAGGTAGTATTCTCTTCAATTCCGATGAAGATATGCTAACGAATTTGTGGCCTAAAATCATCAAGAAACTCTGTGAATCAATGATTTTGGATAGCATTATGGTGGGAGGGAAAACGGCCACGATGCCCGCTCTCCCACTTCCAGTATGCCACTTCATTCACTTACCTAGTTACCTTCCCAGTTCCCACTCTTTTGGGCCTATTCCTAGTTATTGGGCCTAGTGTTTATTACTGGTCTTTCTATATTAAACGGGCCCAATAGATCCCTCATTTCTAGAAACTAGCTATGTCTCAATTCAATGGTTAATTTAAAATTCAAACACCATATATCCACTTTTTATAGGGCTTGTTTGATACTTAATAAAGTGCACAGAGGTATCATCGTGCTTTCATACTAATTCGGAATTTTGTACCGTTCCGGATCGGTATGACCAGTACGACTGGTATACTGCAAGGTAAAAAAATTATTATTTTTTTCGAGTCGACCCGGAAAAACCTGGGGTCCGACCCGGATACTCGGTACCGGTCGAAATACCGGTACCACCCGATTTTTGGCGTACTGGCCGGTATAAAAACATGGGGTATCATGGGATAAACTGTGGTGAGTCAAACGCATTTATAATAACATGATTTTAAAAATTGTTTTGTAAAAAAATCGATATGATGAACTTGATTTTAATAAAAGAACATATTTACAATCAAGATATGATAGTATTACCTGAAAAGTCTTAGAACTGAAATTGTGTCGTTATGAAATAAATATAAAATTTTCATATTAGTTATGATGGTTGTATATCGATCGGAACCACTTTTTTGTTTTTTTTTTAACTTTAAAAAAAATTAAAATAATAATATCAATGTTTTCATACCAGTCCAAAATTTCGTATCGATCCGGACTAATATGAGTGGTACGACTGGTCTGTCGGGTGATATCCAATTTTATTTTAATTTATTTTTTCAAAAAATTAATATTTAATTTTATTTTTTAGGATCGGACTCTGTAAAACCCTGATATCAATCCTAATATTCGGTATCAGACTATAGAAATAAATACTGATATTTCCCAAAATTTGGCAGTATACCGTCTAGTATGAAAATGTTGAATAATATTTTATTATTTTTTCGGGTTGGAAAAAAAACCGGGGATCCATAAAACGGGATACCATGCGACATCGGTCGATATAAAAATATTCAATAAATGTAATTGAATGAAAACCTTATGTGATGTGTATAACTGTCACAATCCGATATCGCCTACGTAAAGTTATTGAGCTTTAATTAAGTTGTATTATTGTATGAGTCTAACCCAATGAATACGGGTATAAATCCCGGGTTGTATTACGTTACCATTATCGAATCAATATATCCAATTTCTAGTTTTCTCTCTCTACGGGAATCTCTCCCTTCTCTCTATCATTCTCGTTCTCATTCCTTCCTTTTGCTGCTTGCGGTCTTTTTCCCCACAGCCTTCGTCCGTCTATTTCGTCCCCCATTTCTATCTCTCTTGTTCTTCTTCCCCGTCACGATCTAAGTTCGTGACAAATGGTATCGGAGCGGTCGTATTCTAAGGCCGCAAAACTGAAATCATGTTTTTCTAAGACGAGAAAACCAAAATCGGGTTTTTGTAAGTGATGAGACATTCGGATCCGAGTACCCCGAACCAGGTTAGACCCAAGTCTTGCTAGGCCGGCCCAAGTGATAGAAGCTGAACTTGGGGGCCTCAGATCCGACTTGGGGGCCCGACGAAGATGGATAGACCCGAAAGCCTGTCAAAAGCCCATGTTTAGCGATCGGGGACCGAAGGCCAGAATTGTGCATAGTTCTCCTCATCGGGACCGATCTGTTCAGGCGGTCACAGCTATGTGTTTTGAGTTCCGGGCACAACCACGTGCCTTCCACCATTCGATCCAGATCACGCAGATTGCGCTTCGGGCCATCCATATTTCTCAACATATGACAACAACCTACGACAATCTTGTAAGAGGTGTGCCTGACAGAACTATACGAACCTTCTTCCGGTTAGGAGACAATCGGTTAGCGGCGCCGAAAGGCCTGACACCGTGCAACCAAATAGAGTTACGCGTGGCAGCGTTCCCACCCGACATAAGCTGACCTAGTCACATGAAACAAGCGCAAAACGACACTCTCGTGTTCACACAGGGAGGGAGACATATAAAAGGAACATTTTAGAAATGGAAAAAACATTCTCTCCAGGCTCTCGCTGTGTCCTCTTGAGCGTTTCATTTTCCTTGCTGTCTTAATTAACCATTTCATATTGGTAATGAGCTGTTTGATTAGTGGATCGACTAAGGACATTTCTAACTCTAAGTCAAGTGGTTTTTTCCCCATTTTCCAGCGGTTTTCCACTCTAAATTTGTCGTGTTTTTTTCCTTTTTATTCATAATCGTTTTCCCCCCAAATTAAACAAATTAAAACCAAGTTCGTCTTGCAACGAACCGGACGACTGTTGATACCCCCGGTTTTCAGACCACAACAGTTTGGCGCCGTCCGTGGGGACCGATTTTCTAATCCCCATTTGAGGTTTCTACCTGAGATAGGATAATCAAAGGGATGACAACCGGAACTCCGACGAATGATAGCGACGATTTTACCAGCAGTCTTCCAGCCTCAACGTTCTCTTTACAGGACCTAGAAGATGTTGTCAGGAAAGTGGTACCAGAGATTACGTCGGAGAGGAGTGGAACAGAACCACCGGCTGTTACAAGCCATGTTCCAACAAACAGAGGGTACGAGAGTGACCCTGACACGTGGAGCTCCGATGAAGATGAGATTATCAGGCGTGGTGTGACAATGAGGAGGCCGATATCCATCTACTCCGCCTTCTCCAGTTAGAGCTCCAACTCCCGTTCCTGTGACTGATCAGGAACGGATGCAAAGACGTATTGACTAGCTCACCAGGGAGTTAGAAAGTCTGCACACGCTGAAGGATTGCGGGCCCAATCCTAGGCGCAATCGTGGTCTATTCAACAGGGCCATGAAGGCCCTGATCAGGCGGAGCAAAGATGACGACTGGTGACATAATCTACATGTGCCCCAAACGTTGTCCAAGCAATCTGGATGTGTCTCCGCCGCCTTGAGATATTTGATGCTCCTTTTTTTCTGAAGATATCTGGGCAGCAGTCCCAGATCGACATTATTGCAACCCCGAGGGGTTGCCGACCTTTCGTGGCAACGGAGATCCATTCGATCACCTCGCAGATTTTGAGTTAAGAATGGGGACCGTTCGGGCATCTGATTCACTGAAGTGCCGCATCTTAGCGGCTGGATTACAAAGCAATGCCCGAACCTGGTTCAAGAACTTGCCGGCCCGATCCATACAGTCGTATATAGGATTTATTTTGGCTTTCTCCGAACAGTTCACCCCGAATGTAAGACCGCCTCGAAGCAGGTAGTAACTATACCAACTGAAATACATCCCAGCAAAGATGAGTCTCCAGTCCTTCATGGAGAAGTTCAACAGAACCGCCCAAGGTATCAAGCTGGAGCTTCGGGATAAGATTGATATTCTGCAGCAGGTCCTAAGACCGTGTGGCCTTTCGACCAGTTTTGTAAAGAGCCTACCATCCACCTTGGGAAAGCTCCTTCAGAAAATCAAAAAGTATATTAAGGTGGATGAAGCGCCGTGAGCTAATTATCGGAAGCTTAGCGAGAACTCTGAGCCCGTAGGTGATCATAGGGTTTCTTACCCTAAGAATTAGTCGAGGGAAATAGCAGCTGTAACTGAAAAGAACGTCCCTCCGAAGAAGGAGGACAATCAGGTGTATTGCGAGTTGCATCACAGTCGTGGTCACCCGACGTTGAAATGCCCGTTGTTGAAAGAGACAGCAACGGCAATGCATAAAGAGAGGCCCGATCAGAATAATCATAAGGGCAAACGAGCGGAATCCCCCCAAAAAGACCATTGAGATGACGATCGTCACAGGCCGAGGGGAAGAGATAATCGGGGCCAACCCCGAAACTACAATGATCGGATAGGGGACCGAATGTCTCCTCCACCCGAACAAGACAGAGGCCAGCACGGTCGAGAGAACTGTGGCCAGGGTCGAAGGAGAAGATGGCGGGGCCGTGGCGGCCGATCCCCGTAAAACGAAGGTGGGAGACAAGAGCAGCCCGCTCCTCCACCTGTTGAAACGAGTACCCAGCCTCCTCCAAATGAGGTAGTGCCCAAGGAAAGAGAAGTCGCCCGAGATATTTATGTTATATCCGGAGGAATAAAAATCAATGAATCGGTCAGAGACTGAAAGAGAATAGCGTGCGGAGAATTCCCCGAAAGCTCCGAATCTGTGGCGCTAGTCAATTATGAATCGGTTGAGCGGTCCTCTCCCTTCAAGGATGATATTACCTTCACCGCGGCCGATCGGGAAGGAGTTACCGATCCATGTGATGATCCTCTTATAATCACTGGAATCATCGCTAGCCGTCGGGTCTACAGGATCTTGGTGAATACTGAGGCTTCATGCAATTTGATGAAGCGTGAAGTAGCAGAGATGTTGGGAGCCGCTGCTCACGATCTCCCTATCGCCAACATAACCCTTTAGGCATTCGACTAAATGAGTGTCATCCCGTGCGGAAAAATTATGTTCCCCGTTACTTTGGGAGATCCGAATAGGGACCGATCGGAGATTCTGGAATTCATTGTCGTTGAAGTCGACTTGGCTTACAACACCATTATTGGACGGACCGGTCTTAGTAAGTTTGAGGCGGTCCCTTCTACGTATCATATGATGCTCAAGTTCCCCTCCGCTCATGGAATTATTTCAGTAAAAGGGGATAAAAAAGTAGCAAGACAGTGCTACATGAGCTCATGAAGAACTTTGACACCGATTAAGAGAGCCCATGTAGATTTTCTCGAAGAGCCACCACACCCGAGGCAAGCCATGGAACCCGTTGGGATCAAACTGATCAATTTGGTTGAGGATGACTCAACCAAGACTACTCGCATCGGGGCACATCTGGCCCTAGGTTTTGAGGAGGAATTAGTCCACTTGCTGAGAAAGCCATGTGGACGTATTCGCTTGGAACCCGGACGATGTTCCGAGGATTGACAGATCTGAAAGTGAGCATTAGATCAACACCGAGCCCGGAACAAAACCTATTAGGCAGAAGAGGAGATGCTACTCTCCTGAGAAAATTGAAGTTATCCGGGCCTAGGTGAACAAGTTACTACGGTCGGGATTTATTAGAGAGATTCACTATACTGAATGGGTCGCGAATCCAGTAGTGGTCTCCAAGGCAGAAGAGAAATGGAGAATGTGCATTGACTTCACCGACGTCAACAAAATCTGTGAGTCAGATCCTTTCCCACTGCTACATATTGACCGATTGGTAGATGATGTGGCTGGCAGCACAATGATGAGTACCATGGACGCTTACTTCGGGTTCCATCAGATCTTCATTGCTGAAGAAGATCAGAAAAAATTATCATTCATGACTGAAGATGGCGTTTATTGTTATGTGGTTATGCCATTCGGCTTGAAGAACGCTGTAGCAACATACCAGAGGTTGGTCAACAAAATCTTTAGAGATCTGATAGGCCACATTATGGAAGTGTATGTTGATGATATGATTGTCAAATCTATGAATGATGAAGATCATATTTCGTATTTGTCTCGTTGTTTCGAAGTATGCCGTAAATATAAACTCAAACTAAATCCGAACAAGTGCTGCTTCGGGATCCGAAGTGGCAAGTTCTTAGGATATTACGTTTCTGAGAAAGACATAGAGGTTAACTCTGAGAAAGTTCAGGCGATCATTGATATGCAACCTCTGAGAAACAAAAGAGAATTTCGAAGGCTTACTGGCCGATTGGCAGCGCTAAGCATGTTAATTTCTAGGTCAACGGATCGGGCTTTGCCCTTTTTCAGAGTGTTGAGGAAAGCAAATCATCTAGATTGGATCGAAGAGTGTGATCGGGTCTTCTCAGATTTGAAGACTTATTTAAGTACTCATCCTGTAATGGTGAGCCCGACTTGTCATGAACCTTTATGATTGTATCTGGTCGTATCACATGCCGCAGTCAGTGCAGCTCTAGTTACCATTAGGGATGACGTTCACCGACTTGTTTATTACGTGAGCCACTCCCTGGTATCGGCCGAAACCAGATACACTACCTTGGAAAAGTTCATACTGGCGTTGCAGAAAGCTATATCCAAGTTGAAATATTATTTTGAAGGCCGAAAGGTTTATGTTTATACTGATCAGCCTCTGAATGCAGTTCTTAATCATGCAAATTCCAACGAAAGATTGGCAAAGTGGAAAATCAAAATAAGCTTCATGTATCTGGAATTAGTCCCCCGAAAGGCGATCAAGGCTCAGGTTCTCGCTGATTTCGTGGTTGAAATGACCCGATCAGCCATATTCTTAAACCAAGAGGATGATCGATGGGTCATTTATGTTGATGGATCGACCTTCGGAGGAAAAGGGGTGGACATTACCCTTACTACGTTGCAAGACGATGTTATCCATTCCGCAGTTAAGTTCTCATTCTCTGAGACAAATAACGTGGTAGAATATGAAGCCGTGTTGTCGGGGATGACCTTAGCCCGAAAGATGGGAGTTGCTAAAGTGCGAATGTTCTCAGACTCTAAGTTGGTGGTAGAACAGTTCGCATGAAGATTTGAAACACATGAGCCAACGATGAAGTTATATCATGCTAAGGTTCTTGAGTTGTCAAAAAAGTTCAGCGAGTTCTCACTTGACCATGTGCCTAGAGAACAAAATAAAATGGCAGATGCATTGGCCAGACTGGCTGCAGGTATACAAGATATTGGACCGGACACCGTATCGATCCACGTTCAGGACCGACTTTCGATCGAGATATCCGTGACCGAATAGTCAATTGAAGAAGTTGTGGTTTTATGTCATGAATTTCAGGGCTTGAATATTAACGCTATTGACTTTTCAGGGGGACCCATGTGGATGAACCCATTTATTAAATATTTCACCAATGGCCATCTGCTTGAAAACACATATGAGGCCAGAAAGATTGAGACCCGAGCTAAGCTATATGTTTTAAACGATGGACGATTAGTTAAGAAAAGTTTTGAAGGATCGCTCCTGCGATGTTTACCCCCTATCGAGGCTGAGGCCATTATGATTTATGTTTATGAGGGAATATATGATATACATTCTAGGGCCCGATCCTTATATCACTGCGTTATCAGGGCCATGCATTTTTGGGCAACGCTCCTTGAGGATGCTAAGAAGTACACTAGACGTTGCGCTGCTTGTCAACACCATGCTCCGATCCCCCAATTGCTTGGAGCACCCTTATCAATGACTCCACTCCCTTGTCTATTCGACAGGTGGGGGATTGATATCTTGGGACCGTTCCCCCGATCGGTAAAGCATCGAAAGTTCTGTATTGTGGCGGTTGAGTACTATACAAAATGAATCGAAGTTGAAGCAGTGGCTATTATCTCTGAAAAGGTGGTGAAACACTTCCTGTGGAGGAACATTATAAGTCGCTTTGGAGTTCATCGAGCTTTTGTATCGGATAATGAACTTCAATTCCGCGGAAAATCCATTCGGGATCTTTGCATCAAACTAGGTATCACTCAACATTTTTCGTCAGTGGCTCACCCCCAAACCAACGGATTGACGGAGGTTTCCAACAAAGTTATCATGAAGGGATTGAAAACTAAGTTGGAAGATTTGGGAGGAAAGTGACCCGATTATATCTACGAGGTTTTATGTTCTTACAGGACCACACCCCGCTCTACGACCCAGGAATCTCCATTTTCTCTAGTGTATGGGTCTAAAGCAGTCAGTCCAGTGGAAGTTGGCATACGATCCCCTCGGATAACTCAATATGACGAGCAACTGAACGATGAAAGGAGATCTTTAGATTTTGAAATGATTGAAGAAAAAAGAAATGACATCTATTCGCGAATGTGTTCTTATCAACGAACTATGGAGTTGACCTATAATAAGCGTGTCCTACCTATGGAATTTTTAGAAGGCGACCTTGCTCTCTAGAATGTAAGAGTTTAGAGAAACGTTGGAAAGCTGGACAGAAACTGGGAAGGGTCTTACCAAGTTTTGAAAACTTAGGGGTTGGGGCTTATAAGTTGGAAACTGTGGATGAGAATGAGATCCCCTGAACCTGGAATGTTATGAACTTAAGGCGATACTTTTCGTAAAACCTTTGACATTATTGGCAATTCTGAACCATAAAATGTTTCTCCAAGTATGAAGAATATACAGTAGATGCAATACAAATTATTTCTATCTGGGTGAGTGGCCGATCTTGAGGTTGTATTTTTTGGACAAGTTTGGACTGGTGACTGTAGCAGCCCATCCATAAGGCTTTCAAGTAGTTGTGACCGCTCTGACGAGTCAGATGCTTCCACGCTTGCTAAGTTCTTAGATGGACTGCAAAACTCTTAGAACTTACTGCGAACTTAATCTCCCATTCGACAGCACCCACCATTCGGAAATAGCTCTTGCCTCTTTGTACTTACCCATAAACGAGATAACAGGGACATGGATAGCCAATCAAAGTGTAAGCGCAAGCCTATAATTGGACTTATGTAGAACCGGGGCTTGACCGAAGCTCGACATGAGACTGTTCTCAGAATCAGGACTTCGATAAAGCTTGTCATGGGACCCGTAAAGAACCAAGGCAACGCCGCCAGGGTCATAATGTTTGATATGAACAGATTAAAGGGTGGTCTTCAACGCAATTAAAATCCCATAACTTATTAAGCCTATCAAGATTCCCAAACTTATTAAGCCTAGCAAGATTCCAATCTAAGTTAAGTTGACCGAATGGTCTAGGTTCAGAAGGGACCGAACTTATACTTAGAAGAAAAGTTGATATTTTGAAAAAGATCAAGTTTACAACATTACAAAATACAGAAAGAAAGAGACCTAAGGTTCTAAATCTAATCCACTTGTCCTTCCTCCTTATCTGTCGCATCAGACTTCTCTGCGATCCATGCCTTGAGACTCTCTAATTTCTTCTCATTCTCCTCAATTATCTCATTGACCGATCTCTCCATCAGGTCAAAAAGATGAAAGTTGGGATCATTCTTCAGTGGAGGTTCATCTAGCTCTCGGATCTCTTGGAAGTTTCCGTCCTTGGTTAGGGGGTCAATCATCTCCCAACGTGCATCTTCGGGATCCAGACTGAACTTGTTAGTTATTTGGCCTTTCATATTGTCCATATACTGGGAGACATTGGGCCCATAAACGTTTGCCGCCAAGGCAAACATCAGTGGAGAACGGGCAAAACACAGAAGGGCTTCCCGGACTACTCCTTCAATTGCTTCCTTGTCACTAACCAGTTCTTCCTTCAAGACATCTTTCTCCTCCTGGGACAGAAAGAGAAGTCTGTTGCTTTCGTCAGATAGCTCTTGAATCTGACGCTCCAACTCCAAAACGCAGGCCGTTGCGGAGTTAGCAGTTTCTTGGGCTTCCTCGGCTTTAGAAGTAGCTAGCGAAAGCTCAGTGCCCGCTCCTAGTAGCTCTCCATTCAAACGGTCTCGCTCGGCCTGGATCGAGTCCATCTCCTTTTGTTTAATCTCAACTTGCCGCTGAGCTAAGACATGTCGACTCTCTATTTCCTCAGAAGCCAAACGGTGTTTTGGCTCAGCTGGACTGCAGAAGCAAGGTCCAAGACCCTTCTGCTTGTCTGCAAGAAACAGTCTAAATCAGAACAAAAACTTGCCGCTGAGCTAAGATGGTAGAATGTGAAGTTAACTTACCGTGGCCTGGGATTCCAGATAGGCTAACACTAGACTTGGGATTGTACCATCAATACCGGGCGGGTTCTTTTTCCCTTAAAGTCGGTATTCCTCTAGCATGGCGTCTTTCCAAGAAACTGGAGTTCTTTTCGGCTCCCAAGCCTTCGAGACGTAGGACATCATCTCTTGGATAGATTCTCGAACAGACTCCGGGTTCCACAACGAGGGACCGATCTCTCCCCAATGGTGACCCCCTTCGCTAGGATCCGGGTTGCGGGCCTATTTCCTGTCGACCGCATACGTTTGTATTGCTTCGGAGCATCATCTTCAGGTCCCCACTTTCTCTTTGTTGGAGGTTGAAGGGGCCTCGACACATTGTCCCCCAAGTTGGAGGATGGAGGAACATCCTCCACCCGCATCGACCTCTGCAGCAACAACCGCACGACGTTAAGATCCAAGGGAGAGTTATTTCCAATACTGTACATGGCGGAAAGTCCTAACGAGCGAATTCTCTTTGAAATCACCTCATTCACCTCCTCCATTGAGAGACCAGGCCTCTGGCTGTTGGAACTTCCCGCCGATCGAGAAGACCCCGCAGGGGGTATTGGATGTCGGTTTGGAGGACTGCAGCTGAGAATCCTTCTTGGCTTTTGCTGCAGCAGCCATCGCAGCCAGTCGACTTCCAGATATTGTATCTGTGGAACCTACAAAAGAAAAATAATAAGGATCATGAGATATGAACTAAATAAAACTAAAGTCATACCCGATCCTTCTAACCCCGATGAGTCCGAACTAGAGAATATTCCCTTCAGGGCAGGGGCACCAGTCCTGCCCGTTACCCCTATCTCTATCAGCTTCTTCTCCCAAAGTATGTCTATTCGTTTCAGACGTTTTTCGGGAGGAGGAAGCATTGCCAATGTGTTGGCAGTTTCCTGACGAGAGAGGTTGAACCAGGTTGGGTCCAACTTCTTGATATTAGGATGAGTGATTATGGAAGTTACCTTCAACCGGTCATCCCTCGGAATGTCTATCCAGACATAGCAAGACTCCCATTCATGAAGAGAATCTTCCTTATTAACGATAATACAATCCTTTGTTCGGGTTGCTACATAATATAACATGCGACACCCCAACAACCCTTTTCCCTTTCGGGATCCCACCGAAAAAAGGTTAAAAAAATGTTTGAGGGTTGGTTCTACCCCCTGTCTATAGCAATAAAAAATGAAGACGACTATATATACATAACTGCCCGGAAAAAAGGAGTAGGTCGGGCAGTGAATCTCCCGAAGTATGGTCGCGACAAAAGGATGAAGGGGAAAACGCAAATCATGCTTCAATGAGGCATAGCTAACGGGTAAAGCATTAGCGGAAACATTCATCTCAGCATGAAGGAAACATAGAACGTCTTCCTTCCTCCTCCATATGGGGTAATGGGTTGGTATAGAGAACTTGACCCGAAGTTCTTCGATGTCAATATCAGAAACGAGAGGATACCTAGCTCTACGAGGCGCCATGGATGATTACCTTAAAGTTTTTCGAAGGAAAGGAGAAGTTTGAGGATGCTAGAGCGAAATCGCCAGAGAATTCTAGGGCTCGGGAATTTCTCACGCAAAGGGCAGCGATGGTTGCATAGTACCTAAATCCCAGCTTTTATAGTTTCACATTGGCCACTTATAGGGTGACACGTCACTGCTGCAGGCGGCCGCAGTCTGACGTCCTATCCTCATATCGGAATACGGAAAGACGCATGCTACTGTTAAAATCCCAAATTACACTTTTTCCCATAGCCGTTACAATTTTCAAATTTGAAAATTAACGTTCTAAAATTTTTTAAGTACAGGATCGGTCCTTGGGGACACTTTCATAACCCGTTTAGGTACGGTCCTCCGTTCGTTCGATCGGACATTCTTGACTCAAACACTCTCAGTCAGATGGTCGAACTTACGTCGCCATTATGATGGTGATAAAGTTCGAGGAGCTAGTGATGAGACCTTCGGATCCCGGTACCCCGAACCAGGTTAGGCCCAAGTGACAGAAGCCGAACTTGGGGGCCTCAAATCCGACTTCCAATAAACGTGCGGCCCGACGAAGATGAATGGACCTGAAAGCCTGTCAAAAGTCCATACTTAGCGATCGGGTACCGAATGCCAGAATTGTGCATGGTTCTCCTCATCGGGACCGATCGGTACAGGCGGTCACAGCTACGTGTTTTGCGTTCTTGGCTCAACTATGCCTTCCACCATTCGGTCCAGATCATGCAGATTGCGCTTCGGACCATCCATATTTCTCAACATATGACAACAACCTTCGACAACCTTGTCAGAGACGTGTCNTGTGATTCTACTACCATATACTAGATTCCTTCTACTTATACTCGTTTTTCTCGTTTTCAGGCTATGTCTGCTTATGGTTATGAGATCGTTCAAACTCTAATCGTCGACATCGAACCAGATGCACAAGTGAAACGAGCCATGAACGAAATAAATGCCGGTGAGTTTCCTTTTAAAATATTGTCCCACATCAGTTGTGAAAATATAAATCTTCTAGCTTATAAGAGAAGTGATATTATAAGTAATAAGTTTGGTGTAACATTTTCAATGTGATCCACTTCTCTTATACACTGTACTGTGTTACACACAGAACTAACAATCTTTCTTCTCTAGCCGCACGACTTAGAGTTGCAGCAAATGAAAAAGCAGAAGCCGAAAAAATCCTTCAAATCAAGAGAGCCGAAGGTGAAGCCGAATCGAAATACTTATCTGGATTAGGTATAGCTCGTCAACGTCAAGCAATTGTCGATGGTCTTAGAGACAGTGTTCTCGCATTCTCATCAAATGTTCCGGGAACAAGTTCGAAAGATGTTATGGATATGGTTCTTATTACTCAGTATTTCGATACGCTGAAAGATATCGGTGCAGCATCGAAATCTTCTGCTGTTTTTTTACCGCATGGACCGGGTGCTGTTAGGGACATTGCTTCACAGATCAGGGAAGGTTTGTTACAGGCTGAAAGTGTCACTCATTAGAGACTTTACAATACAAATAAGCTTTTGGTTATTTATCTGCAATTGGTATGTGTGTTTATTTTTAGTTCAAGACTTCTAAATATTGTATTTATGTTTGGTATGGGTCGGGTCGGGTTGGATCCTTTTATGTGATTATTGCTTTGGTTTTTAATTGAATAAATGAAGACATATTATACTTTATGTTGGTTTTCTTAGCTTTAAATTTCAAGTATATTGATCTGAATGGATTGGTATTTAAAAATTGTGTATTTTCGTTAAATTAATAATTTATTTTATTTTATTGAGAAAATTGTATTATTAACACCTCAATCTACGAGTTGTATAAATCGTATATCAGACAACTTACGAAATTGTAAGATTTACACTTAAAGTTATCAATATTATTTATTTTTTTGTCCTTGGCATTCAAGCACCCGGTTTTCAGTTAAGTTGAAAAATATTTTTCCGTTAGCATAAGTGATCCTCTAAGTACACAAATAAGACACGTTTGAAAAATTATACAAAATTAACCCATGATTTTTTAGAATCATGCATAAAATATCAAATATTAACGATTTCGTTAGAGTGTCAATGATAAACGGTATGCAAAACTTGAGGTATATGTATTTAATTGAAATTAGAATACTACAAATGTATATTTTTACTCAAAAAATATCATATTTGCAATTTCATACTTGGAAGATATATCCTTTATACTCAAAAAATATCTTTTATATTTGCAAAAGTATCCATTTGTGTAAACATGAATCCACGTGGCACCCTTATTTCATTATTATTAGATTTGATATACTTGATACAAATCTAATAATAATGAAATAATATTATCAAATTTTAATTGAATTTATATATGTATAGCACAATATTACTTAAAATAAATAAGTGCAATTGTTAAATTATTAAAAAATATAAAATTATAGCGCAAGTATAATGCAACACTTTGGTCCCTACTGACATAACTGAAGTACGTGATACTACACAGTACCCAAGCCCACAACTTGTTTATTCTTTTTACCTTATCATTTTAATTTATTATTTTTTAATAAATATGTACAATACTCAATTTTTTACGAGGTTTTTCCCAAGTTATAATAACATATGAATATCGTAACATGTAATAGAAACAAGTAAAAACAAATCGAATATAAACTCGTTAAAAACCTACAATAAGAACAACTTTTAATTAGTTTCGGCTATGTTCTGTACAATTCTTGTTTCTATTTTTTCATTCTAGAAAATAGAAATTAATGAAGTTATAGAATATATCATATTTTTCATTCTACTTTTGTATAAGTAAAATTTATACTTTTCAATTTTATAACTACAAATAAAAAACAAGATAAATATTATTTTTAATTTCAACTTCTACTTCTACTTCTAGTTATTGAAATCAATAAAATGTTCTTATTTATATTTTTATACAATTTTTTATATTTGAAGTTTGAATGCAGATTCTACGTAAGGTATGAAAGATTCATTATAAATCTCAATGTTTTTATACCGGATGGTATACCGTCAAATACCGGGGCTTCATCGGTATTTTTTTATACCGTCCGGTACCGAGTATTAGAGTCGATTTCTGGTTATTTTCGGGTGTAATCCTTAAAAACTAATTAAATATTAGTTTTTAATTAGTTTAAAAAATAATCTGGTACCGACCGATATATCGGAGGTATATCAATCATACCGCTCCGGACTGGTACGAAATTCCGGACAAATATGAAAACATTGATCAATCCAACCTTTGTATCATATATTCAACACTGTATTTCCGTCTAAGTGGAACAATCATGACGCAATTGGTTACATGTAAGTTTATGGAAACATAATAGTTTAGACGAAAATAGAAAAGATTTTTATTTCAATGTATGTTTTTTGAGAAATTAGGATTTAGACGATGCAGAGCTAAATCATCATCTCGATTGTAATCTTCTTGAATATCATATTTTGTGGCAATCAAATAAAGTTTCGATTAATAATTTATTATTCATTAAATGTAAGGGTTGAAAAATAATTTGATTACACATAAATTATCATTATATTTATATAACAGAACACTCATATATTATATGTGCATTCTATAAATATTACAGAACACTTCATAATTTATATTTGTATTGATGTTTATGTTTCAATTTTTATTTTTATATAAATTAGTTTTCAGAATTTGTGCAAAACACACCATTCCTGTTTTATAAATGTAAAAATAAAGAATATATATATTGTAAATAAAAAATTATGCATTTTTCAATTACGGTTTTAGAATTCTTTCCCTCATTCTCTTTTCCAATTATTAATATATAAATGTATATCTGTTAACAATTTGATATCTTTTTTACAAAATTTATTTGATTTTTATAATTTTAATTTGTTATATTTTATTTTAAATCAGCCTGAGTTTTATAATTACAAATTTTTTAATACCAATTTTTATTTTCTCATTCCTTAAGTATCTACATGCTAGTGTTTCAAATTGTTCACATCATATTTGAGATAAAATTGATTTGATTTAATTTATAAGAGAGAAAATGTAACATAATAAATAAGTGGTTCAAATCTTTTATGTTTCATTTTCTTATACATTATATTCATGCACACTCCCGTCATAATTTCAGTCAAAAACTGTTAAGAAGAACAATTGATAAAAAATAGAGTAACTAAGCCCAAAATAGAAATACACCACAAAACCAATGCATGAAAGAAACAGAGTATCATCACCAATGGCTATGGCAAATACATTTGTAATGATAAGCACTGTTTAAAGGATCATTTCCTTCGACCGGAATCTGCTCCGCACTGCACTTAAACCTGCAACCCCGGCATTCATTGTACGTGCACGTCGGTGCCACCGATCCAATCAAACCACCCTTATACCAACCTGAACCAAAACCAGAACCAGAACCAGAACCAGAACCAGAACCAGAACCAGAACCAGAACCAGAACCAGAACCAGAACCAGAACCAGAACCAGAACCTAAACCTAAACCTGATCCTGAGCCTGAACCTGAACCTGAACCTGAACCTGAACCTGAACCTGAACCTGAACCTGAACCTGAACCTGAACCTGAGCCTGAGCCTGAACCTGAACCAGGAACAATTCTGGTTGCTTCACTTGCTGCAGTTAAAACAGTGGAGTTTTAGATATTAAAACAAAAGGAACAAGAAAAGAAGACAACTTATTATTACCATGAAGAAGAAGAAGAAGAGTTATAGAGAAGAGAAAAGGGAGCAGTCTGAGGATTGAGTTTTCCATACTTGGGAGAAGATAAGAGGAGGTAATTGGTAAAGAGTGGAAACAAATAAAACAAGACTGAGTTGGATTGGGTTTAGGTTAAGAGAATTCAGACCACAACATTACAAAAACCTGGGAATAAAAATCAAAATCACATTGTTTCTTGCAATATTGACCAAACAAAATAAGATAAGAACTTTGAACTTTTGGAACTAAATGAACCTTCATAAGATAATGAAAATTTAAAGCTCTCAAGTATGCAAATTAACCAGTAGTTACACCCTCAACGCCATTTTCTATTTGCAAGTTCACCAATGAATCGTAGGCCATAAAGATCAACTCTTCAATCTGGGAGTTTTATTAAGGGGTTTTGATCGAAGTTAAGAGACTTTATCTCATTAACATTTGTTCTGCAAAATGAGGAGCAATTTCAAATGAAACAATGTTTCAAGCAAAAATCCACTGGAAATACCAAAAAAGAGCATACTTGTGGTTACCTATTTTTAACTTCATAACTACGCATTGGAAGATGAAATTCAGAGATAATAGCGTAGTCAACTGTAGAGCATCACTGCATAAATCAATATTACACTAAATACATTATTTTATTGCAGATGGAAGAGGGATACTACCAATACCTAGATGAGTAATAGTCTTGAAAAAGGAGCATCGCATATCCAACGCCAAACCAGGAATCAAGGCAATGCAATTAAAATCACAACTGGATGGAGAATAAATTGAGGAAAACTAGAAGTATCGCGCGATTCTCGGTCTCCGAGAAGCAGTTGCGTAACCAATAATACACGAAGAAATCACTCCAATTGATCTAGGATACATCCAATTTCTTCAAGCTCAACTCTCAAATGATAAGGTGTGGGAAAATGAGAAGATTCAGAGAGTAGGGCTTCCGATTCCGGTCATGGCGGCGGCCGATGTGTCACCGCAGCCCAACCCCATAGGGAAGAGTACTCATTAGATTTTTCTTTTTATTTTATTCTAATAAAGTAAACAATTCCAGTGTATAATTATTTATTATAATATTACACATCACTGCAACGCCTAACAATAATTAAATGTTTAAAATTGTTTGTAGAAGTTTGGTTTATTCCAATTTTGTGATTGTTTGGTTCATTTTTTTAAAATTGTGGTGTGGTGAGATGTGGTGAGGTGTAGTGAAATATGATGATCGTGAATTTTTAAGTATGTTTAGTAATATTGCGGTATTATGATCGTGATTTATGTAAAAATAATAATATATCATTATGTATATATAATAATAAATATAATTTTAATAGAAGTAAGGGTAAATGAGTCTTTTCCAAAATTACGATGAGGTCAAGCTTGCTTTAACAGTTGTGATGATATCGTGATTTTTTAACGATTATTACATCGCAATTAAGCTTGTGTTTTGTATGCATTAAAAAAATCACGATTTGAACATCTCACCACACCCCACCGTTGTTTTAATCGCGGTATCAAACAAACCCTTTATCATTTATAAACTAAATATCGATCAATAATCGAATTAGATCTAGTTTGCTAAGTTTGTACAAAAAAATCATAAATTTGAAGTATAAAAGTAACGATGTGTTTTTAACTTGTACGTATTATTTGTTTTAAATTAGGTTAACTATTTTATTTTTCCTACCCATAAACTTTCTAGTGGCTCACAACCAATATTTTCATACCGCTCTGGGCTACTGTTTCGCTCAGGATCGGTACGAAATTTTTTCCATAATAACCCAGAAAAACCCGAGGTACAACCCAGAAACTCAGTACCTGTCGAAATACCGGTACCATCCAGTTTCATCGTATCGACCGGTATGCTGGTATAAAAAGATTGCTCACAACTCATCATCATACCTTTATCCTAAGAGATTTTCTAATTCTACCGGTATCCTTATCATTTTGCTAGAGAAAATTCATCGTATATGATGAGATCCCAGGAACCCGGTACCTCGAACCTGATCAGAGCCAAGCTTAGTCAGACCAGCCCAAGTGACATAAGCCAAATTTGGAGGCCCAATTCCAGCTCACGTGAATGGACTGCCCAACCAGGCCAGTCGGGCCCGACAGCTCATTCATATAGATAGGTCCCGATCGATAGGGCCAAGTTGTCTCCCCCTCACCAGGACCAATCGGTCCACATCTCACAGACTATGCTTCGGGCCATCCACATTCCTCAACACGCGACATCAACCTCTGACAATCCTGTCAGAGGCAGGTCCGGCGGAGTCATATGAGCATCCCTTAGTCTAGAGATAGCCGGCTAATAGCGCTGAAAGGCCTAGTGTTGTGCAGTCCTATGAAGTCATGCCCCGACGGCTGTCCCACCTGACACGAACCGACCTAGCCGCATAGGACAAACACAAAACGACACCTTACTGTTCACGCAGCACAATAGGCGTATAAAAATAACACTTGGGAAGCAAAGAAAATGATCATCTTCTGATTCTCCTTGCTAGTTTCTTACTTAGCCATCTATCGATTTATTTTCGATAAACTTTCTTCCCCTTATTGTCTAAAGAACAAACATGATATTTGTGATTAGCATCTTGTTTATTGAATCAACTAAGGGCATTTACAGCTCTTAGTCAAGTGGTCTTTTCTCAGCTTTGAGGTTTCCATTCTAAAACTGCATTGTCTCTTTTATATTTGATTTATAATCGTCTTCCACATATTAAATAAATTACAACCGAGTTCGTCTTGCAATGAACCGGATGACTGTTGACAGCCACGATTTTTGAACCACAACAGTATAAGTATTGGAGAATCATTATACTTAACATCATATTGGTTCTCGTCTATAGTCGATGATGAGATTTACATAAGGTGTCTCGACACACCCCAAAAGGTTTTTTACAATGAAAATTGTATATTGAGAATGATTTAAAAAAATTATAACAATGATTAATTATAATTTTGCTTCTTAAATTCATATAGGTTGGCTCTTCATTATAATTTATTATTTGATTTTGTTGTGTTTGATAATTTTTATATTTAATCATTCATACTAAATTAGATAAATAAAATACAAAATGTAAGTAAAAATGATATTTAATCTTTATTCCGATAATTGTATATTTTTGTATTCCACTTCATTTCTGTATTTATTTTTCTCTTTGAGCTTATATTTTAGGATATATTTTCCTAAAAAAATAAAGAGAAAATATTTGAATCTTAGTAATACATCCGATAGATCGACCAATACCGGTTTTTATAAAATGTCATTGAATATTATTATTAATTTTTCAATGTAGCAGAAATCAATATTATTTTCAAAATAGAAAAAAAAGATTGATTCATTTTTAATCCTAATGTTTATCAATGGGCATTAGATCAATGATAATTGACGTTAAAACTTGTAAAATTAGAAAAAAAATAAGTTCATATATTTAAATGATTACGAGAAAATGGTTAGTTTGGTCCTCACAGTTTAGTGATTTTGATAAATTTGGTCCCCACACTTTTATTTAACATTTATAGTTCCCTTTGATATTTTTGACAAATTTAGTCCCCATGTGGCAAAATTAGTCCCCAAAATTTGAGGACCAATTTCGCCACATATATGAAACTTTTGGGACTAGATTTGCCAAAATTTACAAAATATTAGGACTAATTATGCCAAAAATACAAAGTTTTGGGATTTGTTTTGCTTCCACAAAACTTTGAGGACTAAATTTGCTAAATTATACAAAATTTGGGGACTTTAAATGTCGTTCGCCCTATGATTACACATTGGTTTAATTTGTAATAGTATTTATTTTTAAGAGAAAATTACTTCAGGACCCCATTGTTTAGAAATTGTGTTAAGCTTCAATATCATTCAAAAATAAATCACAAGTAAATAAGAGTAATATTCTTTTTTTTGTGCGAGTTATGTTGATAACTTTTTGTGTAATTTTATAATCTTTCAAAGTTTTGATATGTAGTCATTACGTATTTTTAATATTAAGTATCAAATACAAACTATAGACACATTTAAAACATTAGCAAGTTTATGATCAAATATAAATGATTTTAAAATTTTTGTAGAATAACCACACAATTATGAAATATTGAATAAATGATATTTACAACTTTAAAAATTTTTGCGATAACCAATATAAATTATATATAATTCGTAGACTTTGTATATAATTTACAAATTTTGAAATTATTCTCTTTACACTATTTTAAAGTTCGAATATCAATAAACACCACTCTTATATTTAATTTATGTTTTAAAATTCCGGTATATCGCATTCGGCCGGTATTTTGACAAAATACAGGTCGGTAAGGGTATTTTGCGGGTCGGGTCGGGTTTTGTTTAAAAAAATAATATATTAATATTTTATAATATAATTTATTTTAATATTATAGTATACTCGATACATATCCGGTATACCGACCCAATGAGTTTGTTCGTTATAACGGCCGGCCAGTAGCTGTCTTTAAAACATTGTATTTAATAATATTATTTGAAATATTCATTTTCGATTGGAATTAGACAACTGCACTGTCCATCCCTAAGAAGAATTTTTTTCTGTCCACACCTCATGGGAGAGTGTACGCGTGTAGTCCACGCGGTAGCAGTCAAGTTAGATTATGTGCCTCCTTGCCCAGCTCATTGGTTGAAAAACGGGTCCCCTACACGGCCGGGTCGCGGTGCACTGACAAATAAATGTGTAGGTGGGGGCTTTTTGGACATTTTAGGGGTATCAATATTTATTATAAGAAATGTGCATGAGTGGGGTCCGATTTGGTTATTAACGAATTACGATCCGATCTATCATAGATGCATATAACTCAAACTCGATCAAAATATTATCTAGAATTCATGTGTCTAGATTCGTTGAATATGATTCTTAAACAAATTTTAATAATCATACATTTTCAGTTATTAGATGAGTCGTGGTTGTTGGATATGCTCAGGGCTTTCATAAGTGGATCCGCCAACATAGCATAAGTACTAAGGTAGTCTAACGTAATGTGTTCTTTTTGAATTCTCTTTTAGAACAAGATACTTCATATCCATATGATTTTACTGTTGGAAGCTTTATGTATGCTCAGACTTGTACGCATCCTGATATATCGTTTTCTGTCGACATGTTGGGTCGTTATTAGATTAACCCTGTATGATTTATTGGAAATGTGCAAAGAAAATTATACGCTACTTACATGAGATTAAAAATTACATGTTTGTTTATAAAAAGTCAGACTCACCTAATGTTGTGGCTAGACTGACGCTGACTTAATGAGGTGCGTAGACACACGGAAATCCACTATGGAAAAAAATTTGTAGTCTACCAAGAGGTCTCCTGTCATGCCTTTTAGATTACAAATTTTCTTATGGGGTTTAATTTTGTGAGCTCAATTTCGAAACCCCTAAAAGTTTTATGTGGTAATAGTGGTAACATAAATGATATTTTTTACTAAAACAAATAAGAGCATATGAAAATAAATCATTTTAGAAAAGAAAATATATAATTTTATATAAATAAACGAATGTTGGATCGGTTATGCATAAATTCGAACACAACCCAAAAGGCGATGAGTTTGTAATTGGTCGGGAAATTACTATATAATTCGGGGTTCGTATTCTATTACAAACCGCCACGTTGGATCGCCGCAGGCGGTTGCAGTCTGTACGCACTCATCACGTCTGTCGAGCAGTAGAATACGAAAAGGCTCTGGTCTGGATATTAATGTTTAAATAAAGTAACGCAAAAACGACGGTTATATTATTTTGAAATTTAAATAAAGGATCGGCCCCTTGGACGCCCATTGTAATCGGGCTCCGTCCTAAGTTCACCTGAACATAAATGACATCATGAAATCGGCATTGCATCACCTTCACAATGGTGACCAAGCCCGAGGAGCTAGTGATGAGGGCTCCAGGATCGGGTATCCAACAAGATGTTAGACTCAGTTGCATTGGGCCAACCTAAATAACAGAAGACGGACTCGTGTGACCAATGATCCTTAACTTAACATATCTGAAACGACCGGACCGAAGCTGGACTTAACATCGAGGACCGAAGTTGGACTTAGGTGTATCCGTTGACCAAGCTCGCAGATCGGTCCCAAACGGTTATGGCTCACGCACTCCACTCTCTGGGCCTCCACACGTTTTCCACGCTTCGGGCCTATTCATGCAGGTAGCATTCTGGGCCCAAGCTACGTTGTCCCGTATGTGGAAACAACTTCCGACAACCTTGTCAGAGGCGTACATGCCGGAACTGTACGAACCTCATACGGCCGGGAGACAGTCAGCTAGCAGCGCCGATAGACCGAATGTCGCGCAGCCAAATAGGGTCATGCATGGCAGAGTTACATAAGTCGACCTGGCCGTATAAGGCAAGCGAAAAACGATAGCACTCGCATTCACATCACTAGAGAGACATATAAAAAGGACACTTTGATAATAGAATCAGGAACCCAGACTGGTTTTTTGCTGTTTCTTCATGAGCCTTTCCTTGTTGTTTCGATTAACCCTTTGGTGTTTGTAACAAACGTTTTAGCGAGTGAATCGACTAAGGCTGTTATCAGCTCTTAGTCAAGTGATTTTGCCTCCATTTTTCAGGGGTTTTCCACTATAAATTTGTCGTGTTCTTTTCCTTTCGTTTCATAATCGCTTCCCCCTATATTAAACAAATTAAAATCGAATTTGTCTT
The DNA here is from genome assembly GCA_009725065.1 of Utricularia reniformis. Taxonomy (NCBI): domain Eukaryota; kingdom Viridiplantae; phylum Streptophyta; class Magnoliopsida; order Lamiales; family Lentibulariaceae; genus Utricularia; species Utricularia reniformis. The sequence goes on from RWGZ01000133.1 coordinate 58,618, forward strand.
GCAATAAACCGGACGACTGTTGATATCCCCTGATTTTCATACCACAATAGATAGATTATTGCGGATTGATTTTTTATAATCATTTTATTGATATATATTTATCCGTTTTGATCAGAAAGATACGAATCAAATTGAATTCCAAGATTCTCGAACACCCCTACCAAATACTAATGGTATACAAATCATAATATAAACCATTAGATTCATGGTTTAATATTTATTTATTGTAAAAAATTCATTTTAGTGACCACAATTATTGTAATTAAACTAGCATGACTAATTACATCATTAACATTAATGATATTTATAATCCACCTTTAATATGCGTTGATTTGGAAGATTAAAAGAAAATTACAATTATTGTAAAAATGCAAAATTTTATTCAAAACAAATATTACATGGACTAATAAAAATTAATTAATAAAAAAATAAATAAACAACTAGCGTCATCACCATACCACATATCAGCGTCCATCTTCCCGTCGCTTCACCTCCCGAATGCGGTGGCGGTGGTGGCGGAGTGGAAGGCGACGGAGAAGGTGACGGCGACGGCGACGGCGACAGCGAAGGAGAAATATCGGGAGACGGCGATGGGGAAGGAGAAAGAGAAGGCATGGGATCAACAACCAGCGTGCCGTAAGAGTTTAGGTTTACGGTGTTGAAATCATGCCTCTGCGGTACATCGTTCACGACGGCGCGTCCGACTTGCCATGCATGGTTCACAGTCGAGACCGGCTCCGGCAACTCCAGAGTGACGAAAATCGTCATTTGGCCACCGGAGAATTCTACTCGTTGGTTCGTGACTGTGTAAGATATCGGAGTAGGAGATCCCAAGCGACTGTAAGAAGCGAGATTGTACGTGTTCACTACGAGATTTCCGTTCGAAGCCATGAAGGCAATGAACGCCTGGGTCCCGATCATACCTGAGCGTGTAGGATTAAGACCCCACCCGACCCACCCATCGGAACTTGGCGGCGGCGCCGTAAATGCGACAAATAACGTCGGATTTTGTACTCCCGTTACGTTATAGTTCCAGAAAATAAAGGCTCCTAGAGTAGGAAGTTCCAAGCAGTATCGGAAATTTGAGACGTCAAATCCTGGAGAACTGCAGTTTCCAGAAACCGTAGCCGGAGTTATTATAAAAACTACGGTGGAGATAAGGAGGAGAAAGGCGGTGAATGTACCGGAAACCGCCATGTCTGTGTGAGTGTTGTTAGTGGAAGAAAACGGCCAATCACAGAGATCGTTATATAGAGACCGTTGAAGCAGTTTTTATAATTGATAATGCCAGAACATAATCTCTATTACCAGATGAAGGATTATTGAAATTCCTAAACTACCACTGATAAATGATAATAAATTAAATGTCGAAAAAGGGACAGTAAAATTTATGAACTACACTCTACTTGAGTTAGAGGGTATTTATGGCATACATAATGTATTAGGGCGGTATGTCAAATAGCAATCAGGGCCCGTATGTAATGTTAATTTACATAAATTCAATTACGAATTTAGCCTTTAGGAGACGAGACAAAATTATACACACTAACTAGACCTTTTACTAGCCCGTTATTTAGGACTAAGATAAATGGGCATAACAGTAAAATGCTAATAAAATCGACTAAGAATATAATAAACCTAATGTTAACAAATGATAATCTAAGTTCATTATAAACAAAAATAACTTGTAAAATATTTCAGTGTTACAATAGAAATGTTTCAATGCATCTTAGCTTATAATTTATTTAAATACGAATAATTATAAATGGAGTGTGCGAATTCACTTTGTTAGATAATAAATAGATATTAATATCTAATTACAAATAAGATTGCTTATTGTTTAAATATTTGTACAAAAGTCCAAATATTATCGATGAAAAATAGAGTTATTTATGTACGAATTCTGGAAAATAATTTATGTAAAAAAGAAAAACACAATACAAATAAAAATTATGAAGTGTTTTGTAATGTTTTTAAAATAAATAAATAATGTATGAAAATAGAATGATAATTAATATATTAATCAAATTGCTTTCCAACTATTAGATTTTTTTCAATATTAAGTTATTAATCGAAAATCAATATAATTGTCACAAAATATTATATTCTACAAGATTATCATCATGATAATTATCCAACTCCGTAACTTCGATTATGTCATATTTGAGTAGAGCTGTAGTCTCCTCTTATAACTTCAATATTATAGTCATTTCAAATACTAGAAATGAAAGTTGAAATTAAAAATAAGATTTTTGTTGTTTTTTATTTGTAGTTATAAAATTGAGAATTATAAATTATATTTATATAAAAGTAAAATGAAAAATAAATGTGTTTTGCAACATCATTAATTTCAATTTAATAAAATGAAAAAACAGAATATAAATGGTACTAACATAGTCTTAATCTAAATTTGTATATTGTAAATTGGGCTGTATTAATGATTTTAAATTTGGGCTTTGTGTAACTCCATTAGGGCATTGGCCCAAGATATAAACTTCATATGTTATAAAAAACTGTTGTTGTATTTTTTTCTTTTTCTTAGGATATATGAAGAATTTGCCTTATGTGAAGTTCTAACTCAAAAGCAATGTTAACAAAACTGTTATATATATCAAACGGGTAAATTAGAGATTCAAAGTTCAAAGGTTTTTTGTTTTAGGTTTTTTTGAATAAAACGGAGTAAACATTGTTTGATTCACGGTAAAATCGATCGAACCAGCCGGTTCAAGCGGAAGGTTTTGAGAACCATATGTATTCGTTTAGACCCATAATTCTTCATTCTAACAGTATTTTCAGAAAAATAAAGTTGTTAAAACAACTTAGGATGAGAATAAAAGAGTTAGTTTGAGGTTGATAAAGGAAACATTAAGAAGAAAAAGACCTTCACAATTAGACGACAAAGTAGTCGTTGATGCATTAAGTATACAAGCTATCATATTTCTTGAACAATTAAATGGCCACCTAAATAGCTATGTGCTTATTAATGCTCTTTCTTTTTAGTTAATGTACAACAACAAACTTTAAACTTTTTTAAATAAAAATAATAATAATAATAATAATAATTGTAATTACAGCTCATAAAATAAATAAATGGTTCATTTATTTACTTGTTAAATTCCACGTCATTATCAGTTTTGTTGTTAGCTTACTACTTACTTGGCCAATCTTCTTCCTCAGATTTGAAATTTGAACGTTTGGTGGACGAAACTCTCCACATCTATTACCTTATTTCCCATCATACCCTCAACGTCCGTCAACTTTGGAATAAACGGTGGTCGGGGCATTTCCGTAATTGAGTTCCAATCAACGGCTTTGAAAAACACGTGGACTTTTATGTTCTTGACGTTAATCCGCTTCTTTGGATCTTTCTCAAGTAATTTACCAATTAGATCCCTTAACGGCGTTGAGTCTCCCGTTAAGTCTGGCGATTTTCTAAGGATTTGATGAAAAGTTTCCCTTCGGTTAACTCCCTTAAACGGCGTCGTACCATAGAGCATCTCGTAGAGCACAATCCCTAAGCACCACCAGTCGACGGCGAAATCGTGGCCATCGCCGAGGATAATCTCCGGCGCAAAATACTCATCTGTTCCGACGAATGAATTTGATTTTTTTACGGAATCGGATTCTGAGCTTGTGCTACATTCGAGATCTTTGCGGCGGACGGAATCCTCGGGAGAGATACCTGAATCGCGCCGATTGAAGAGGAAATTGAATATCTTCCTCTTTCTATGCTTCGTTTCTGGTTGTGATTGAGGAGTAATTGCCTGAGATTGCGGTGGTTCCATCAAGAGTTTGGTCGAGAGATCGAAATCGACGAGCATGAGATGCCCGTTCTCTTGAATCATAACGTTTTCCGGCTTCAGATCCCGGTGAACGATGCCTAAATTGTGAAGATATTCCAAAGCTAGAACCAATTCAGCCGCGTAGAATCTGAAAAATGTATACAATATGCTTTGATTCCTCTTTCAATTCGTAGATGCGAAGATATTGCACTTCTAGAAACTATAAACCTTACCGGATTGAATCCTCTGAAAACAATTTTTCCGTTTGGCGTTTCCTCAGAGAATTCAGATCGCCTCCAGAACAATAATCAATGAAATATCCAACAACCTGATCGGTTACCAGAACTCCATGAAGCTTCGGCAACAGAGGATGATCGAAAGACGCCAAAACCTTACTATCAACGAAATTATTCCGGTACTCAACGGAGGATCTAGAATTAGATACCTTCTTCTTTCTCTCGAACGAAGATCTAAGTATCGCTTTAAGAGCAAGCAGTTTTCCGGCGTCGGTTTGAACCAGAAACACCACTCCTTCTGCGCCGCGGCCGAGCGCCGATATCACCTTCAGATTCTCTAATTCCAGTATGAGGTCATTAGAGCCCTTTCCATCCTCTTCGTGCATGGCCGCGGTCGCCGACTTCCAGCCTTTGCAGAGTTCAGAAATTGGTCGGCAATTTGTAGGTTGTTCGCCGTTATCAATTAATGTCTTCCCAAACGGTTTATATATGCGTTCGGACTGGTGGGGTTTGTTCAGTTGTCAATTGCTAGCCCAGTTCACAGTAAGGACTTGCCTAGCGTCATGTCACGTGACACTACATAATGCATAAGTTAAATTTAATTTTACACAAATTATAATATTTTTTAAGAATTTACATATAAATTATTAAGTATTTTTTGAATTCTATTCAATTTAATAAGTTAGATTCGAATAAAATAAGTTCCAAAAACATAATATATTGTACTATATAATATAATATTATTATCTGAATGATCAACTCATCAACCTTAAACAAATGACAAA